>OY744603.1:7293724-7525628 GCA_963556255.1 Allolobophora icterica
CTGTTTACTACCACACTGATTCTCTTCCCAGACTGTCATGTCTAGCATGGTAAAAGTCACATTTGTTCATTCTCATTCTTGTATTTCTTACTGGCGACATCGAGCTAAACTCTAGCCAGTCAGTTCTTAAAATTTGAAACTTTTGCTATCGGATCATTGCCTCTATCCATTATAAAGCCCCTTCTCTTACAAATTACCTCTTTGAACAGATTCATGTTATGGCACTTCATGAAACCTGGCTATGTCCCAATGATACGGAGTTGACGTGCTCAACCGTGGATAGTTTTCGTCTAGGAGCACATCCAGGTCCAAAATGTTGCTGATGACAGTAAAGAAATTGCCACTTTATTGGTTAGAATGTGTGTACCTGGCCAGGTGTGTGTCTCTGTTGGGTTCAACTAGTGCCTATTGGAAGACATCCAAAATGCTGTTTACATGTTTGTCTGGGAGATCTAAATAGGTATGCATTAACAAGAAGACATGTACTTGAACTGAGTCAGAAGGAATACATCTACTGCCTCAGTGGTTGCCTTACTTAAATCGACCTACAAGTTAACGCCTTGTGCTTTATGATACAGAATGTTATTGAATTAGGTTAGATTAGGTATAAAATTCTTCTGTCTCAATTTTTATGGTCCTCCCTCCCTTTTACCAGAATTCTATTGACTGCTTGAACTGCTGTTCATTCTCCCCTGAACGTATGATAATGGATGACTTCATGGATACTTTCTACAATGCTTCATAAAACTCTAGAACCTCCTCTTGGGCTTTGATCTTTAGCAGCATGTCTGTCTTCCCAAATCATTCCAACATGTATTCATTCATTACTACACCTCAGATTTACATTCATTTGTGAGGTTTTATGCGTTACCAATTTAACGATAATAACAATAACATATCTTCAGCTGTATGTGTGTACTATGTGTTTTTAGTTGAAACACTGTGCTGCTCAAGACCCCAGTGATCTCTGTAATGTGAACATCAGTGGTCAAGGCTTAACAGAAGCAAAACCAGATGACTTTCTGCTAAGTAGCTTTGATAATGTTACATCCATCAATGCTTCAGAAAATCTTCTTCCGTATGGTAACTAGCTTACACAGTAATGTTCTGCTATTTATTGAAGCAAATTTTAGGAAGTGAGCATATACTGAAATTGACAGAGCATTACATAGCACCCTGTTGGCATGTTAGTTGCTGAATGTTCATGTGTTCTGTTTTTTGTAACTTTCATTGTTACCGCTTATGATGCTATCAGTAACTTTTAACCTTCTATGCAGATTTACTTACTGACTTACTTCATTAATTCATATGCAGATCCATAGATCCCAAGCTCAACCACATATCCATCCTTGTGCATTCATGTAGGGATTGTAGGCCAAGATTGTGCCCAATGAAATAATGTAAAACTTAAAAAATCCATAGCAGAAATTAAGAGTAATCCTGACACAACAGTAAATTCCAACATCTTAGAAATTATAGAGCAGATTCTGCATTTAGACAAAATGTGTTTGTTTCCAGAACCATTAAGTTGGAAATTGCAGTTAACGGGTTACGAGGAATTAAACTGACAGTCAATGAATTTTGTCATTTGCAGGTGAAGTACTTTTCCTTCTTACTTACCAGTCTGAAGATTTTCATAATTTTGATTTCTAGCTGACAGTTATGAGTTCTGCATTATTGCCAGTACTTTTTTTTATATTTTTAGACCTAAGCTTACACTTGGGTTAAACCCTTTTGGTGTGTTACATTTACTTCTGTACAGGTTTCCTTTATAGTTATTTTTGCCAAGTACTGTTGATTCTTAAAGGTAGATGCTCAGTCATAACTGAGAACATCTGATCAACAAGCAGCACTTTTCTGAATAAAGAACTGTTGAATGATCATCTGACTGCAAAGAAACCATCTGCTGGTTACCTGTGCAAAAGCACATTGAGGTTAAGATATTAATGGTTTTGTGTAATTGTCTTACAGGCTGTGTGCCCTAGCTTCTTTGAAGGAGCTTTGCATATTTGAATGCCTTTAAAATCCATGGTTGCAGATTTCTCCACTTTGTTGCACAAGGCAACTGGGTTGTTCCACAGGCCCGAACTTCCACAGTTCAGCATAGAAGTTTTGCAGTGGTGGTCTCATCCTTTTGGAATAAGTTTCCAAACAACCTGCAATATGAACTTCTCAACCTGTTTTTGCTTCTATTCCACAAGTGCTTGAAGACTATTTTGTTCAATTATGGTTCTATTTTGTTAGGTCGGAAGTGCTTCTGCAATTAAGATTATGATTACCGTCCAACTGTCATTTAATTTTATACACTCATTGCCTGAATGAAGTAGTTTTCTATTTTTAAATTTCTTTAAGGTAGATTGCCTGGGTAAGAACTGTGTGAATTTTCTTGTTTACAGGATTTGGACATTTCTTACAATAAGTTGTCCACAGCAGATGTTCTGATGTTGGGTACTTTATCATGTCTGCGTATTCTCAACATCTCTGGAAACAGCCTAAACAAGTTATCAGAAGACATGTCTTATCCAGCATCAACATTCAGTGCCAATACATAGTCAGTATTTTGTCAACAGTAGGTTAAATACCAATCGTGCATTGATGTTTTGTGAAATCACCTTAATTCTATTGACTTATCTAACCAGCTGCCAGCATGAAAGGGGGAAAATTTCACTTCCGGGGCTAAAGAGAGAAGCTACTTGATAAATAATATAATGTTAGTATTATGAGAGAAATCGAATTACTAAGTAAAGTCTATTTTAAATTGTGGTGGTTAATATTTCTTTGCCATTGTTAGTCTAATAGTCTTGAAGCTGTCATTAGCTTGGAAGTATAAAAATACGTGTAGCTGAAGACCGTAAGAGGTTAAAATATTTTGGCGCAAGTTTGATGAAGAATAACAGTGAAATTTTCTGTTCCAGATGGATCTTGGACATCTCCGAAAAGCCCAAATGACCATCTTTAAGTCATCTTTAAGTCATAGTCACCTACTGATGACCCAAATATCTGTTCTTCTATTGATACTCAATCCTATAGTCCTACATTTTTAACTTTAAATGTTTGGTCTTCCACAGTGTTCCAGCTTAGGGCCTCTACTGTATACAACTGATTCAAACCTATTCCTCTCTTGTTTAAAGGTTGTGGATCATGAGGATGAAGACTGCATAATATTAGCAGATTACTGGAAAGTTTTGTAAAGATGGGTTTACTGTGCTCAACGATTTGAAAGTGTGATTCATTTACAAAGTAATAAGTTACAAAGTTATAATTCATTTACATAATACTAATAAGTTCACTAAGTAACTAAATACGTAATAGAAAACGTAATAAATTTTTATGCTGCCCTCACAAATGTAGATGCTATAGGGTTGGCCAAGACGGTTACCAAAGTGCTGCAAATTACATTATCCGGCAGTCACTCCAGAGTACAGATGTTCCAAGTGCAAAGGAGCCCACAGGTTTTCTGTGAACTGATGGTAGATTCTATGATGGTGCAACATTAATTCCTTGGGCATCTTGTACTACATGGCCTGGGTCACCGCTGTAGTCCACACTTGTACAGTGCCACTTTTCATGGGTCACAGACTGCCATTTCAGCAGCATGCAAGCTGCAGTGCATAAGTCTTCTAAATATGCCCTGTTGCCTTAAAGCCACATGTTTGTCCCTGTAGCCATCAAAACTCTTGACCTTATAAATGCTGAGTGCATTGACTTGGTGTCAGAGGTGCATAAGTCTTCTAAATGTGGCTTGTTTGCCAAAAGTCACATGTTTGTTCCCATAGCCATCCAACTCTTGACCTTATAACGGCTAAGTGCATTGCTCTGAATTTGTGTCAGAGTTGGGCCATCTTTTCGCAAGTCTCTGAGGACATTGAAGTGAGGTTCAGTTTATTTTCTAACGCCTCTCCGTCTGGGTCTAGCTATTTCTATTTCTCTTTCTCCATATCCTGTTCATTTTTCCAAATGCTTGTGAGGTGCATCTAATTCGTGTTTGTATGTCTTTTTCACTGGTGCCATCTTGGGCTATTAGCCCTTCAATATAGACGAATGGTTCTACTTACTCAATAGTTTCTCCTTTGGGTGCTGATAGTTATTGGTGTCTCTTTGGTTTTATCAACAGCCATTATTTCAATTTTCTATGCGTTAACCAATATGCTGAATCGTTTACTCGTTTGATCTATCTGTGACATAATATCCTGTAGATCTGTCATGCTTCTAGTGAGGAGACCAATGTCATTAGTAAATTGGAGATTATTCAGTATCCTTCCAAATGTTTATTTTATTCCTGCCTTCAGTGTTGTATAGGCTGAGTGGCATTACTGCTTGCAATACTAAATGGAAGAGATGGCTAAGACACATCTTTGTCATACTCCCATTTTCATGTGAAAGTAGGCCTATTCTGTGATATTTTTATGTACCGGTACTTTTTTTTCGCCATATCTCTTGTGCTTGTTTGATTATTTGCTCTGTGACCTAGTATGCATTCTACAAGTTATTTCTCTCCTGAGCCATTTTCTGAGTCAGTTGGACAGTGCTTGGACATTATTGCTAAAGAGGTTTCGCATGTAAACATGGACTTTTTCAGCCAAGGTGTTTCAGGTTATCACATATCAAACTCTATTTGAAAAGGCAAAGCGAGTCCATGGATTGGTACCAACCATCTAACAGTCTATGAACCAGGGGCATAACTTTGGTCTAGAAAGTAGGGGTTCCAAATTTCGCATTGTTTCAGCTTTGCGGCTGTTAAATAATTATAACGCCATCTTTTGTATTACAAGTATAATAATAATTATAGGCTTAATAATGATGAAGATGATGATACTATGACAACTACTACTAGTACTACTAATAATAATAATAGCGACAATAATTAATTCACCATTAATTCAGCAACTATCCAACCTACGATCGTTTAAGCAAAAGCTACGGTCTTCCATGTTCGAGGGACACTAATTAGAACCCCCTCGCAGTTTAGTCAACAGAAATACAATGAGCGTACAGTTAGCCTATAGCCTCAAGATGTGCTATTGGGTCTTTAGTTAAGTATAATGTTACTATTACATACCTAATGATATGCTATCGAGTCTTTAGTTAAGTATACTGTTACCATTACATATCTAATATCGACTGCTTTTCATCAAAATAGTAGGCCTATTACTACCCACATGGCCCTGGTAGTGGGTCTATGACCCGGGTTGACCCCTTTTGAGTCTCCTGTGTAGCCAAATTATGCTAATTGATTATAAGCATTATATGTTTTGTTTATCCTTGTTTGGTAACCAATGTTTGGGTACTGAACTAAAAATGGAATACAATACAATTCCTACCGGTAAGAATAAATAATTATATTGTGGTTCAAGGAGAATATTGCTACCACTAGGAATAATTGCATTGTGACTTTACAGAGGATATTGCTTGCTGCAACTAGGAATAATATTACATTGTGATTTCACACAGTATTATGTTTCCGTAGCAACATCTTGTAATAATTGTATTGTGATTTCATAGAGAACGTGTTGCCATAGCAGGGATTGTCTAACCTCTAGGAATAATTGCATTGTGATTTCATAGCTGTAGGATATATTGCCTTAGCAACCTCTTGTAATAATTGCATTATGATTTCATACAAGCTATATTTCCGTAGCAACCTCTTGTAATAATTGCATTGTGATTTCATACAGGATATATTGTCATAGCAATCTCTTGTAATAATCGCATTGTGGTTTCATACAGGGTATATTTCCATAGCAGCATATTGTAACATCTTGTAATAATTGCATTATGATTTCACAGATAATTTATTGCCACCTGTTTATTGTTTAAGTACAAAAATAATAATAACAATGATGGTGATCACACTGATGATAATGCTCGGTATTATTTTGAGGGCTTACTCAGATAAAATAATAATGGGCAAAAACAATGGGTATGAAAAGTGGGGGTACAGTATCCTCCCGTCCAAAAAGTGGGGGTACACCATCAGCAAGGAACTGTTTTGGTGTTGAGGGGTTGCAACCTTCTTCACCTGTTGTTGTTGCTCCTCTTCTTCAAAGCTATGCAGTCCAGGAACTCCAACAATCTCATCAATCATTGTCATCTTTGTTATAAGCACTATGATGCAGCTTAATATTTAAATTATTTATCTCACCAGTCAGATTTATTACTGGTAATTAGTTTTAATTTATTAAAGATGATATGTCATGTGTTGCAGAAGCCTGATCTCAGTTGCAAGCCAAGCAAAACAAGAAGAGAGAAGACAGCCACAATTCTAGAAAACCTAAAGTTGAGGTCCACCTTGATTGAGGCTCCACTAAACGATGTATTGTCAGGCAAATCACATCAAAAGGAATTTGAAGATGCTAAAAAGCTGCTAAATGAGGTATGTAGTTATTCACAAATTTTGGGTACAATTGGGTTTGAAATTTACATTAATTAGACTTGTGGAATATAATGTATAATGTTTTGAGTTAAAAACATTCTGAATTTAAAGGAATTAGATAGCCTGTATTAGACAAAACAACAAATTCATCACAAAAATTTGCAACTTCATATTTGCAAGTTTCACAAATATGTCATATATTGGTGAAAGTGCAATTATTTTGCACTTTTTCAAGAACTCCTACCCTGACTCATCTGATCCTCCGTCTTCCAATTCTTCTTGCCCTAAACAACAACTGCCTTATCTGCTGGAGATTACCATTGTGATTATGCTTATTCAGAAACCTGATATTCTTCAGATCAGGTCTAAAATCCAACTCTTACACAGCAAATGAGGGTGATAGTTACTATATTAAAAAAATGCGCACATTTGGCATATAATTAGCTATATTTAGAGTTCTATTTATACATGTTAGATAGACGAAACGTTGTACATTTTGAAACAACCCTTGCATGGGTTTTCCAGTGGTTTGTTAAAGTCAGAAAGGCAACTTTGGCCGATGTTTTTTGTAAACAATTACAGCCATTTAGATTTTAAATAGTCAGTCACTTCTGCATTGTCTTTTTCATAGTTTAGAACTGCCAGATTCGTTTAACACTTTAACGACGAGCGTGTGCTAACATGTATGGAAAACTAATCCCTCTCATTGTTAAAGGGTTAAACTTGTTTGGGACATGTCTTTCTTGCTTAGACCTTATCTGTTGCTCTTGCCTGAAACTAGATATGTATCATCCACTTAGGGAGGTATTCTCACTGTTATTTATTTTTTCCTTCTCATGCTTTGGGTAGGGTTGTTGAGGTAATTCCAGGTTTGACCTAATTCATTACCTCAATTTAATAAGCTGCCTTTGCAGTTTCAGTTTAGTTTAACTGGGCTTCTTGATAGGCAAAACGTGTTAGAAGTAAGAAAGTTGTTGAGTTAAACTGCTATTTCTAAAGCTAAGTGCCACAGACGTCAACTAGAATGCAACTCTTGTCTTCCATCTGACTGAATAGAAAATTCAAGAACAGGTGTTCTTGATCCAGACATGATCTCACCTATTTCCAATTCGCTAGTATCTCCTTTTCAGTCTGCATATCATAAGATTCACTCAGCAGAATCTGCACTGTCTGCAGTTGTAATGTAATGAGAAACTTTTATTACTCTTGTCTAATGCACAAGGTATCAACTTATGATACCTTGTGCTTGATTACCTTACCTTGATTAACAAATATTCAAGCCATAATTAGGCCAATATCCAGAATTTCAGTCCATAATACAAAGAGGCAGTTTGAAATATGCAGTTGGAATATATGCAGTATGAAAAGGCAAGTCCTAAGTTGAGAACAAAATGACATAAGTGACTGAGAGATACACGGGGAGAGTTCCAAACACAGGGTCCAGCAACCGAAAAACCTTGTTCACTAAGAATAGTTCTAGTCTTAGGTATGATCAGAGATTGGGTACTCAGGTGACATGCTCACTGAATAATGATGAGCCTGGGAAATAAGGACTGATTTTAAGTGTTGTAGTTGGCCACAGTTCAGTGTTGTATACACAGTGAGATCCAATTTGAAACAAATCCTTTGCTGAACAGGAAGCCAGTTGAAAGATTTAAGCCCAGGGCTATCTGTTCATATTTTAACATTAGTTTTGACTCTAACGGAAGAGATCTAAGCTCTTTACTCTGGAGTAGCTTCTTTACCAACACTCCTGTATTACTGAAAGGTTTATCAAAACTAAGCCCTTTGATTTAATCTTTGATACCCCGATCAGGTAATGCTTCAGTTACTGTATGTGTCATTGCCTGGCCAGTTCCAGAAAGTAACTTCTGAATGCAGGAGTTGCTCAATGCCAGACCCTGATACACTGATCGATAGTCGATCGACTTTCTGGTCTTCAGTCAGATCCTTCATTAACTTCTCATCCTAGTGAAGCTGCAATGATTTGGCCAAGTTGAAATCAGCCTTCAGAGCTCTGTTGCTTGTTTAGCCTACCAGGACCAATGCATTTTGACAATAATGCAAAATAGATGTCAAATTACTGCTGTATTCAGTCTTTTGCCCAGAAGTTAAAACTATGGGATGGTGGCAATAATCTGAACTGTACAATGGTTACTAATCTTTGTACGATTGAGTGACGAGAGAGGACTGAAGGTCGAGTATGTTTTCTCCTCTGTTAGGGTGCTGGCGGTAAGACTGTGCCAGCTGCTTCTTCAACGTCAGAACGAGCTGCATCTTCAGCACTGGAAGACAATGTACAGGATTTCATAGTAACAACTTGATTTAAATTAAATTCTCTGCTCTTTGTTTTCCTACCACACCCATTCAGTCTACACCAGAATGTGACCAACCTCTAGATGCACCGCTGAAAATTTCAATAGTTAACCCTGAAGTTATCTATGTCGTTGAACTGAACTGCGTGCTGCAAATATTTTCTTGGCTTGGTGTTAATCCTCATCTATAGTGCAATCAGGACAAGCTGTAACTCTGACCGTGGACGACATATTGTTGGGCTAGTATGAAGTACTTTTATGAAGTACTGAAAAGGCACTATAGACACATCTGAAAAAAGCATAAGTACAAGAATAGTTTATCATAATGCAACAGTTAGCAACTTGTTTTGCTTGTAGGTGCAACACCGTTACAATGGTGTTAGAGTGACTTCAATGAAAAAGCCAGTTGAAGCAACCTCGGAAATCGATGAAAGGAACATCAAGCCTCTGTTTGCACTTCATGCTAAAAACAACTTATGAGCATGCAGATGACAACATTGCAGATGGTCTGCATATTATACAAACACCAGTCAGAAGTTTATAAACTATAATGTAATAATGATCAGTGTGAAGATGAATTGAAATTTATGACCCTGACTTTGTTTTTGACTTTAAAAGTTTCTGATTTCACCATTGGTTGGATGGCATTTAAGTGGAGAATTTATGAGTCCAGTTTTATAAATTTAAGGTTTTAGACTTACGACTAGTACAGGAATAATAATAAAAATCAGATTAAACTTACAAGCATAAATTACTTAGATATTCATTTGTAATTGTAATTGTAATCGAGAATTTATATAGTGCCAGTCATAATCAGAGTATGGCTTGGATTCTTGATTTTGAGACTTGGGTCTTGTTCTTGAACCCTTTGGTTTTGAATTGTGTTCTTGATGTTGGTCTTAGACTTCTGGTCATACTAACTACACTGTATAATGTGTAGCTCTGCTAAAATTTTACCAGATGTAAGCTAAATTAATATATGAGCGTATGAACTCAATATGGTAATCTAAAACTTATAAATTGAGTACAGTGATGCCTGCTAATTGACTTTGTAGACTTGTTAAAATATTTGGGACATAAGATTACTAAATTTACTATTAACGAGCATGATATACATTGTCATGCACATGGGTCCAGGTGTTGATGCTGATATATGGCATCAATTTAGATAAGTATGTATGTGTGTATGTAAGTGAAAGACACTTAGTATATCACATTTTGGTACCTCACAAGACAGTTGCACCTATGAATGACTAACAGATCTAAACAAGTCATTTTAAGACAGTTTGCAAATGTATGCTGCAAGGATTCAAGGATGGCAAGAATATGAGAAGGTATGTTTTGATGATTTGTTGTGTTGATGAGTGAGTGTGCGGCAGCGTAGCACCTGCATATCTCCATGGAGTGCAGAGCAAAAAGGTCACTGACCAATCTCACTCGAGGCTGGAACACAGCGAAATGATGTATTCCGGGACAGAGGCAACCACTGAGAAATATGTCGGCTTGATGCTTTTCAATGCTACAGGCTCTGCCACAAGCAGCCAGAGTAGCGTTTCTCTCAAATATTCTGTTATATTTGCCTTGTGGCTTGTTTACTACAAGTCAAACAGCCAAGCTAAAGGCACAACACTCATTTTGGCAGACCGGAAAGGATTGAATTGCAAATAGTCCAAGCACATCAAGATTGAACGAAGGCACTGCAGCACTGAACACCTGATTGCACCGTTTGACCAGTACTGTATTAATATTAATGCATTAATAATGTAATATGTTAAGGTGTTGTCTGTTATTACCGTGTGCTCTTATTTTGGATACAAAACACATGTAGCTTGATGTATAGGTTTAATATTGTTGACACTGATATATCAACCAATAATTCAGAACAACTAGTTTAATTACAATAGCACAATTATATTTAAAATAAAAAAGTGTTATAAAGCTGGTCAAGTTTAGTCTTCTAGTTATGTAGCACAAACAGTAAAATGTAGACAACAGCCAGCTTCAGTAAATTCTGTGAAAAGAACATTTTTACAGATTTACAGTGGAGTTTTACGGAAAGGCTTTGTGATGAAAAATATCTTGTAGGCCTAGTTATCAAAATTCCATAGTTGCCACAGTTATTGCTTTAAGCAGTATATTCTAACATTAGTTATTTTCTGTGTTTGTAAGTGACTGTAGCCGAGGTAACTGTCACGAAGTCGGAAAAGTTAATTTGTGAGCAACGAACTCAGAGTTCGTTCTACTAACTCCTTATTTTGAGTTTAGCTAAATGTTTTTATTTTCAATTTTATTGTGATGTCCTGAGACAAAAACTTAATTTGACACATCCCTAGTATGAAAATTTCCAGGGCCAGCAGAGCTCCTGTAAGTAGCCAAAAATACATTCCTGAACTGGCACCGCCAGGCCTAGATTGAAATCTTACGTTCAAATTACTCTACTCATAAACAAGCACGACCCTCAGTCGTAAATTTTAGTCGGTCACTCAGTAATTTTCACACAGCAGCAAAAAGACAAACATATTTTACAAAATTGTAACATATACTATTTCTGATAGCACTTGCATAAGTCTAGCTTATCTGAACCCAGTTTTTATGTTTTCCCGACTTCGAAACGGTTTCTAAGGCACCATCACTTATGTTCAACACCTATACATGGGACATTCGACTTGTGTTTGTTGTTATTTTAACTGTTCATACACATACTTTAATCGTGGCAGTGAACATTAGGCAGTGTACATTATCTTTACCTGAGTTTACACCAAGTTTCTAGCTTTGGTCAATTCATAACACATGCAGCAGAAAGGTAAAGCCATAAAGTGTAACCGATTCCATTTTGCAGAGTTTCCAATAGACAATTCCTTTCTAGCGACTGTTTTTTCTATGATGGTCATTGCAGTAAAAGATCAGCAAAAAGTACAAAATGCTCACCAGTTTATGGCCTGTCTAATAACTCTTAAGAAATTTAGGAAAATTATCCATTCACCTGTACACCACAGGTTAAAACTCTTCATTCTGATTTTGAATAGAAGTACAATAAACATCCATCCTCTACTTTTAAACAACCAAACTAATTGCGGTATCCTAGGTAATAAACTACATCTCGTGTAAGCACATTACAAATACTTATGTTCAAAGTCTATGATAACCGTGCTCACACGCAATGTTAAATGCAATTTCATGAGGTTAGCACAATAAGCAAACTTCATGGACTATGATCATTCTAATAAAACTGTAACTGCATTACAGAAAACAGACTGGTCCAATTTCCAAACTGAAGGCCTGGTTGTTTCGGCCAATATCACTTAGAGCCACGTCCTCGACTGGAAGCCGAGAGGCTCGGTCTGCATAGAACTCAAACACTGTTTTTCCCCAAGTATTCTGACGATTCTAAAGACAGAAAAAGGATTTGACAAGTAAATTCTATGTAGGAGATATTAACTATTACTAATTAGCAACTTCTTTAGCACCGGTCTCCATTGCATAAAGCAATAACCAATGGCGTACCAAACCCCAGCCATAATCAGTGCTGGTTAGGTGCTGTCCAGATGATCAGTCAGCCAAGAGAAATACCATCTGGTATTTGAAATCATAAATAGATAATGAATTGTAATTCTATTCACTTATTTGTGTAAAGCCTCTCCAAGAGAGACTTAGGAGACACACACTTGAACATTTAAAAGATGCAAGGTGCCATTCTTCGTTTCTGCAATTATTGTTATTTTTAAAGCAAGAAGCAGCTTATAGCGTTAACTGGCATTCATCGAGTGAAACGGAGTAGCTTAGTTTTTTGTTGAGCGCTTTCAGTTCTTTATCATCAGATGTCATAAACTTTGCAGCCAGATCGTAAGATTTTGAGGCTTCTGCATCATAGTATGCCACAGAGTTAAGGCAGTTGTACGTTATGTTCTGGTAAGCGGTCGTGCTCAGCAGCTGCAGGTAACGAAGCTGGGCTTTATCAGCCGCATATGTGAACTGTACAACAAGAAAAATCGAGTAAATTTGGCTGAAAATAAAATTCTTACAAATCTTTACCATCACAGTCACAACATTATTTGGATAGAGACATTTAAAGAGAATTAACTGTATTTCTAATTGTAACAAAACATCTCTGTAGTGCCTCTTAAAGAGCCTCTCAGTTAAAACCTAGTATTCAAGAAAATTTTATTTTATATGTATCAAACTTAACACAAAACTTAATGGTAAGAGGAAAAGCCACAAAGTTCATGTGTGGCAGAGGGGAAGACAAGGTTCATCCAGAATCACAGAACGGAGCACAGGTTCCTGATCTATTTATGTGTTAATTAACTGTGTATAGGAATTTCGATCAGCAATGGGCAACCAATGCGAATTTTGTAGCATGTTGTCATATAGAGGTATCAAATCGTTGTAGACTGACCAATAGAACCCGACTGTAAATGTCATATAGGAGAGGTAAGGATCGATATTGCAGGTGTTTAGGTGAGAGACAATAAAGGAGTTCACCAAAGTAGCCGCTGAATCAGATGACAAGTTTTAATATTCTTTCTCTCCAGTTCGAAAGGTTGACTTGCATAAAGATTTCACAAGGGTGGATACTCAATACAGAAGCACCCAGAGGAGATCCGGAATCTAATCTATAATATTGTGATGTACTGCAACGCTTTTGTGACATGCAGTATGAACTGCCTTGATACATACATACATACATACATACATACATGCATACATACATACATACATATAGACAATCTAATGTGATGTAATCTGATGTGATCCAGTATAACACAATGACCCACAGGGCTCTGAAAACAAATCAGAATAAATATAAAAAATGCAATGAAAATTTTCTACTTGAGAAAACATAAAAAGATTTTCTACTAAAATTCTAATACTTACAGTGAAGCCTTTATTCAGTTCACTGAACCATCCACTGGTTTTCTTCTTTTTAGACAACGTTTTTTCTTTGGTGCTCTTTTCATCATAAAAAATTAAGAAAATACAGTAGTACAATATTATTTAGTCTATAAAACATTTAATATAGCCTTATTGACATTGTTTCCTTGTCAACGAATCTGATTTTGAGTGGTGTTATATAAATTCTCGATTACAATCACAATGAGAGTGCTTTATAGAGAGACATTGTTAGCACAGCCAGGACCACTGAAGTCCTGCATGTCAAAACTTTAAATTTTGAGTGCCAACCTTAACTATTTTCTGGTACGTTTTTCTGGTATGTAAATGCCTTTCGTACTAACTCAATCTCTTCTTTCACCCGAAGGTCCGTTTGGCCCAGAAGGTCCATGGTGACCCTAAATTCACAAAAATACAAAAATTATTGAAAGTGAGAATGAAATACTGCTTGTTTATACTTCTCGTTGATGTTAAAATAATATATAATATAATACACAACATAAAATAATAATTATTAAACTACAGAGCTTTTGGATCTCACGCATAGGTGCTAATAGAACTCCAACAACTCTCCGTTTGGGTTACATACTTCACTTCACATACTTTTCAAGCAGACGTACTTAAAAAATCCAGTAAATACAAGCAAAAAATCAATATTGGCTATAAAATTAAGTTAAACTTGCTTAACTCCTAGTTCATCAGCCTAAGAAGTTCTACTCACTATAACCGATGATGCTGAGTAAAGGCTACAGTCTACAACTCTACATGCTGGCACTCTTTGAGAAAAGGACAGGATTAATACTCTTAAATAAAGGTAAAACTTTGCTTTTGGAGGTTTAACTGCCTAATTTGATAGCTTAGACACTGCCAGTATATGACAAATGATAATCAAAGATAATATCATATGTAGCAAAGCTAAGATGTCTTTATTTGACCAATTACAGGAAGGCTAACGTCAGAGACATAACAAGTAGATAAACATCGACGACTATTGTCTAGATGGGAGGATTTTAGGCTTTGTGGATTACAGGCCATAAAGAATATTGTTGATTAATCTTAGATTGAACTAAATAATTGTTTTTTTACTGCACAAAACCATAAATTTTGATCCTCTGTGCACAGTGTTTATGGGTTTCACCCACTGGTGATAGGAATGTGGAGAAAAGAGCTCAGTGGTTTAAGAATAAAACGATTGGTTTACAAGCAAGATAACTAGTAACAGTAGTGGGCTCCCACACACACGCAAATCCGTACTAAACAGATTCTGAGTTTACAGTTGAGACCACGTTCAGAGTTGCTGAACATTGTTGCCACAATGATAGATAAGTTGTAACGTCAAATGGTGTGGTCCGCTGCTTGCAATGATTCAGCTTTCTCTCACAGTTAGCAGATGGCCTTAACATATTTACCTGCATGCCAGGTGTTCCAGGTTGTCCAGGAGCTCCTCCTGGTCCAGGTGAACCTCGTTCCCCAGGGTATCCAACTGCACCAGGCTGACCATCTTTACCTGGCGCACCCTACAGTTATAAACTATCAAAATTAACTAAAATAATTATGTAATTCTAAGTCCAACTATTTTTATAACTAAATCTGTGTGATATCTACTATGCACATAACTGTAGGCCTAATGCATATGTTTCTTTCTTGAACGAATACTATATCCTAAAGTCGTCAAGTTTGTCTGAAAGTTACTTAGACAAAATGGTAGACGAAGGGTAAATGCAAGTAAGCAAATACTGTAATCTTGTTACTAGTAGGAAACTCTCTTCAAATTCAGGAGGTTCAAAATTATTTCTTTTGTGCACTATTTTCAAAGTAAGGACTATTCTCAAAGCCAATCCCAGTTTTCAACAGACAAGGTCTACAATTCATTTTGGACCTTACACCGACCAAATTAGACATTAAAAATTTATTATTCGTGCATAAGACGCAGTTAGGTAAACAAGCGTTGATGATTCAAAAATTCTGATTCTCTGATGTCAGTTTTTTAAAGCACTGACGATGGTAGTGCCATTTACCAGAAGTTACTGAAGTAACAAGAACTAAGCTCATGATGGGAATCTCCCCTGCATCTACTCGCTTGCTCAAGACGTTTCTGTTTCCACGGGGCTCATGCACTGAGGGCGCCTCTGAATAGTTTATACTGCGAGAGGCGCCTTCTAAATTACTAGATACGATACGATACTGTATGCTACTACGAAGTGCAAAGTACAGAAACCACTGGATCCCCAGTTTAACGACATCTTATGGCAACAAAGGCGTTGATGTCAGCAGAAATTATTTTTGAACAGTTCTCACCGTTTGTTTGGCATAATACAGCTCATAAATACTGGCCCAGTTAGTTAAACCTGTTAGAGCAGACCTACTATGTGCCTCTGTGAGTGTGTATTTTGGTGTTTAAACGAGATTTAAGAGATTTGGATCTCGAGCTAACATGGTCTGAATATGGGGACTGTAAAGGGCATATCATCCATTCAAAGGGCAGCAATGGTGAAGGATCTCACCCGATCAAATCATTGAAAAAGAGCAATATCAAGACCATATTGTATGGTCGCTATATAAAAACATGTATATTTACATAAAGCATCATACCATAAAACACGTAATTCAACTCTTCCTATTCTTAGTCGACTGAAAAATATTCAGCGGATTTCTACATTCTAATATATAGATATCAACCCAACAATGAAAGACTCCTAAAACATTTAAATTATCAATCTCTCACAACTCAGTACATTTATCCTCCCTGCATATATTTTTTAAAGTTCAACATGCAGCAATTATCATTTTAAGTATTGAACTGCTTAAAACAGCAAATTTGTCTTCAAGAAGATGTTGGAAATTCTGAATCTCAGATGATGTAAAAATGGTCAAGCACTGTGAAGACTGTCAGTTATCATGAAACAGAAAAAATAAGTTCTAAGGGAAAAAGAATCATCACCTATGAATAAAACAGCATTTTGGCACAAGGTAAACACAACATAACAAGAGTTATGCCATTCCTGTTGAAATGTAACATCAATAAAATCAGTAACTTCAAAATGGTAATGAATATTTGAGCAAATGATAATTAAATGCCTTGGTTTCTTACCTCAGGTCCTGGGTTACCCGTGTTACCAGGGTGTCCTGGATTACCAGGAGTTCCAGATTGACCTCTTTCCCCTTTTTCACCATCTGGACCGGGAGGCCCAGGTTCTCCCTTCAAACAAATACAAGTCTTATTCTAAGTGAAGTAAGGATAGAATGAGCCATGGTCATGCACTGTTTTACATTTAACCTGCATTTCTATCTATAAACATATTATAAAGGTGAAGTGTTTAACATCAAGTGTTTAATGCGGCTGAACCCCGACAAGACTCAGTTTATCTGGCTCGGTGGTCGCCTCCAACTCAGGAAGATTGATTTTGAATCTCTACATCTTAGGTTTCCCCTCATTCAATTCTCCTGCTCTGTTCGTGACTTGGGGATTGTCCTTGACCCTACCCTCTCCTTTACTGATCAAGTTAACCTTGTATCCAGATCTTGCTTTTATCATCTTCGTCAGCTCCGATCCATCCGCAAGTCTCTTTCATTTCATGCTGTTACTACACTGGTCCATGCTCTGATCTGCACTAGGGTAGACTTTGGCAATGCTGTGTACATTGGCCTTTCCTCCTCCAATATGCACAAACTCCAGACTATCCTTAATGCTGCTGCTCGGCTTATAGGTGACATTCCCAAGTTTGCCCACATTTCTGCCTTTATCCGTGATTCCCTCCACTGGCTCCCTGCTAAACAGCGAATTCAGTTTAAAACCCTCACTCTCATGCGCAACTGCCTTACTGCCTCTGCTCCGTCTTACCTAATGAATTTTTGCAACCCAGTTTCTTCCTTGCCTGCGAGGGCTTCCTTGCGATCTTCGGCTCGCGGCCTTATGGCTGTCCCTCGCATGCGATCTTCCACGGCACAATCCAGAAGTTTCGCCTATGTTGGCCCCTCTGCTTGGAACTGTCTCCCCTTGTTTCTCCGCCAAGAGCTTCTTGCCCTCTCTCCTCTCCAGTTCCGTAGACGCCTGAAAACTTTCCTTTTTGCCGGTGCCGGCATTGATGCGGGTTGAAAGCGCCGCTGATGTGAGTGGCGCTATATAAGTTTTCGGTTACAATTACAATTACAATTACAATGTAGATTGAAGTGTTATTATCACCCACGGTATTATTAGCGGTCTTTCTCACAGAAAAATAAGTTTGCACATCTTTAAAGTTTAACTTTTTTAGGCTTACAAACATTTCGGGAAAATTTCAACAAATTTTACAATGAAATAAACCAAATTTTGTTAAAATAATCGCTACATGTTTACCTATTGTTATTCATAAAGTCGAAATCACGTGATAACTATGGAAGGCCAGAAGGTTACAAACTAATTTTTCAATTTGGGCCAAAGTCACCCAGCTGCCCAGTACGGTATTGCAGTGTGCAACAATACAAAAAAACTGTTGCATCTAATAATAAGTTTGCTTGCAAGAAATAAACGTATTCTGAGAACAAAATTATTTGACTTTGGTCCATTCACATTACTTACTTGAAATTGGAATTTCGGGGATCCTGAAGACAACAGCATTTTCGTGAATCCGGTTTTCCTTCACAACATCGTTTCGGGGATCTAGAGGAAATACCCATTCGGGGATAAACTATGCACAGTATTTTTTTTCAGGAATACAGTTTTCCTTTGCAAATTAGTTTCGTGGATCCGGCGGAAATGCCTGTTCGAAAGTTCCGGATACGGGGATTTGCTGCACAACCCCCCGCAGCCTGCAATCGTAATCGTAATCTCCAAACTTCTAAAGCGCCACTCGAAGGCCAAGCGCAGGACACCAGCCTATTCACGAGCGCTACGTGAGATCAGAGAGGGTTTCCAGAGACTAGTCCAAAATGGAAAAGGAAACGCGGGAGGCCGAGAAAGACCTGGCGAGCCACAATCGTGCAAGATCTGGACGACGGAGAAATGACATGGGAAGAGGCTGAGGGAGCTGCAGAGGACAGAATGAAGTGGCTGTTTCGCCCGATGCGCTACAAGTGCGTGGAAGGACTAAATTAAGGTCTAAGGTAAGTCCAAAAGATGTCCAATTAAGTCCGATTTCCAGGAGGCCAAACCAATTCAAAGGAGGTTTCCAGAGAGTAGTCCAAAAGAGGTCCAAGTCCGATTTCCAGGGTACCAGATCAGTTTCCAGAGAGTGGTAGATCTAAAAGAGGTCCAAGTCCGATTTCCAGGAGGCCAAACCAAATCAAAGGGGGTTTCCATGCAGAGATCTAGTAGTCCGAAAGAGGTCCAAGTCCGATTTCAAGGGTACCAGATCAGGATCGAGGTTTCCAGAGAGTGGTCCAAAAGAGGTCCAAGTCCGATTTCCAGGGTACCAGGTCAGGAGAGGCAGAGCAGCTGTCAAGGCGGGTGTCGTTTACGGCGAGAATTGGAAAGCGGAGTAGGCCTATCAGATGAGTCAGGGTAGGAGCTAGTAGGCCTACTTGAAAAGGTGAGACTTCAGTTTTGAGTGGAAAGCCCGGGGTGATAGATAGAGGAACAACAGGAGGAGGATGAAGGACAAGTTGCAATGATGATGATGATGATGATGGAGGCACTGAGAAACTACGGAATTCAGAGGGGGATCATTCCAGAGGCGTACGTGCACGGTGTTGTGTTGGATATGGCTCGGTTGGAGAACTTGAGGTGAGTAGTGACTGGGGGTCGAGAAAGACTGAGATAGGACGATGATTGGGTTGTCTGAATGGTAAAGAGATCACGGAGGTAGGCCTACTTGGGCTGGGAATATTGTAGGCCTATAGGGAGTGGCTAGTGATAGAACTTTGAAGTGGATTAATCGCTCCGGGATTTTTAACCAATGGAGTGATTTGAGGATGGGAGTGATATGATGATGTTTTGGAAGGGTTAAGGCAGAGGAGATTGGATGACATCCATTATGAAATAAGGTTAACCACGTTGATTACTTGTAACCGATTACATGGTCAAGGGTGGGGCTTGGAAGGCCGCCACCAAACAGGCCCAGGGCAGGGATTATATATAGTCATCATAAATACTGACTGAGAAAACGATTGTAAAGTGAAGAGGAACCAACTAACACACCATTAAAACCAGCAGAGTAAGATCAAACTAAAATTATTTTTAGTAGCAGTATACCGCAGGTCCGTTCTCCACTTCACCCGCTCGGCCATCTTCTCCAGATCTTCCACCGATCTGGCCCATAGACATCTTCTATTTAATAATAGATACATATCTATGTGTAAACCGCTTCATACCGTAATTCTTAAAGTTTGGAACTAACTTTCCTCCGTGCCTTGCACAAAAACACAACACACTGCATAAGAAATTCTGAGTAGTACGGTAGCTGGCCCCATTTACCAAACTTGTGTGTAGAATCGGCGTACGAGGGCGTGGAATCCATTAATAAATGGGGTTTTGACGTTAATTTTACGTGAATATACGTCTTTGAACAGTTTAAGATGTTGTTAAAGTTGTTTCTGATCACGTCGCTACTTTGTTTTACGGCGTTTAATCGACTTAAAGCCGAAGGTTATGGGGTAAAAACTTCGTCTAAAATGTCGTCTTATCGTCATAGTTCACAGAACAGAACATCCCACACATGAAGCTAGTTTGCTGTATTACATGACATTATTCGAATTTGTGCACAAAATTTAAGTTTTCACATCTATTAATAGCTGGGATTTGGTCTTAATTTTGTTGAAAACAGTATGAATGGGGTAAATAAACTGTTTAATATGCTAAGTTTTCATTCATTTTCATCTGTCTTTAGTATTGACCATGATTTGTGTTCGAACGTTACTTGTGATTAGATATTATTGTTGGGGACACAGAAATATGACTAGATTTAATGATAATTGTAAATTCAAAACCTCTAAAGCGCTACCTAAATACATATATAGCTGGGTACAGCATATTTAAAAGCACTTTCTCAAGGCGGAGTTTTCCAGAGATTGTAATTGTAACCAAACACCTATTTAACGCCACGCAGATCAGCAGTGCTCTCAGCCCGCATCGGTGCCTGCCCCAGCCAAAAGGTAGGTTTTCAGGTGTCGTTGGAACTGGATAGGAGAGAGGGCAAGACGCTCTTGGCAGAGAGACAAAGGAAGACAGTTCCAAGCGGAGGGACCCACATAGGCAAAGTTCCTGGATTGGGCCGTGGAAGAGCGCATGCGAAGGACAGCCATAAGGCTATGGGCTGAAGATCGCTAGGAGGCCTTTGCAGGCAAGGAAGAAACCAGGGTGCAAAAATTCACTAGGTAAGACAGCAGACCCAGTGAGGCAGTTGCATATGAGGGTGAAGGTTTTAAACTGAATTCGCTGTTGGACAGGAAGCCAGTGGAGAGAATCACGAGTGAAGGAAGAAATGTGGGGAAACTTAGGAATATCAGCTATAAGCCAAGCAGCAGCATTAAGCATTAAGAATAGACTTGGCTGTTGCGCTGAGTTGACAATGTTGTAGAGATCCCCAAACGTAGCTCACTAATTATGCTTCCATATAAATTGCTGTAATTAAATGTTGTTAGCATGTGGATATGACCAAACTGTACAATCGTCATAAGTCACATGCATACTGCGTTTGCAAAGCTGAACGCATATATTCATGTGATGACATTTTCCAAGTTAAATCAACTGACTCACCTGTTGACTTCGAGAAATAAACTAAATAGGTATTGGGTACTGCATAACTATTTTAGGAAGCAGATTGGTCGTCATCCTCATTATACCAGATCCCAAGCTGGCTTCTACAGCGCCTTTGCTAGGACAAACACAAGATCATTTGCAATTAAACTTACTGGCCCATCAATATGGAATTCACTTCCTCTGGACATCCGTTTGGTGCCATGTTTATCACTATTTAAAAAATGCTACGACAGTTTCTATGTCTAAAATGATTGCGCTTGGCACAGATGGCAATTAATTGTGCGCACATTAATTTAATTAATTTTGTAAGCTCATGTTTGTTGGCATGGACTTGACTAGTTAAGTAAGCATAGTATAGCATACATTTAATCCTCTTGATTGGGTTGTGCTTATTTTGTTTGTGTTTATTTTACCAAGTTCTTTTCAGTAATCCTGTTTACAGTAATGGGTGCTTGGCTGAGCCATGCTGATCATCTCATGCATTTTCTGTTCGGTTTTTGTTTTTGTTTTGTTTGTTTGTTTGCATTTTCTTGTATTTTCAACTAGTCCTTTACTTTTCATTCATACTGTACCTCACGGACATTATTTTCAGGGCCTGGTTTTGTCCCCATCATTTTCTTTTTCTTTTTTGGTGCCATCTTATTACTATGTAACAAATAGGCAGCCCTAATTAAGCGGGACCTATGTCCCTTTTGGGCTTTCCCTATTGTTTCCCGAAAGTTTTACATTCCGATTGGTGCCTACTGTATTTTTGTATTGAATTCGCATCAATAAAGTTGAATTGAATTGAATTGAATAAATCGCCAAGCAGTCTTATTGTCTCCCAAACGTTTTCCAACTATATATGACTATCTTATCCTGTGCACACACTGCACAGTTGTGGACCATCCTACGTCTACCGTTGCCATCATAACCACTAACTTTCCACTTTAGATCCTCACTGTCTCCCCCATAGTGACCTTAGCTCCCCAGATTCTGACCGGATGCAGAAACTAACCCAACAACCTATCTCTTGCAGACTCGATTTAATACAGCACTGGTGTCTCCTTAATGCAGCATTTGTGTGGCAGTGAAAAAATCCGAAAGATTTACATTAACGTTAGGGGCGTGGTTGCTCAGTGGTAAGTTCGGCGCCTTGTGACCGGAGGGTTGCAGCTTCGAATCCCACTCTAGCCGCTGCGTACGGACCTTGGGCAAGTCCTT
This sequence comes from Allolobophora icterica, assembly GCA_963556255.1. Taxonomy (NCBI): domain Eukaryota; kingdom Metazoa; phylum Annelida; class Clitellata; order Crassiclitellata; family Lumbricidae; genus Allolobophora; species Allolobophora icterica. The sequence continues at coordinate 7,316,181 of OY744603.1, forward strand.
CACTCGCAATTGCTCGTGGCGCTTCGGCGTGAAAATTCCGACACAGTATACCAATGCTGTAGTCGGGAGCGCCTCTGAGTAGTAGTAGACTTCGAGAGGAGCTATAGAAATATCCGGAATAAAATAAATAAGTTAGAGTGTTGTCTGGGTCTGAAGAATTGTTCACATCCATTCTGAAACAGGCTGTGACTTGAGCTTCTTCTACATTTCTATGCATGTATATCACAAGCGGTTAAGACTATTCTGTTCAGTTGTGGTCTTATGTTGTCAGGTATACATTTTAGCTGTGTATAATTATACTTTTTAACTGTGTGTAAAAAAACTGTGTATGTTCTGTGTGTATACTTTTTAAGTGTGTTTATTAGATGTCTGTACACCAAAGTGATATAATTTCTGAACACATTGCTAATCTTACCCGTTTTTCTTACTTTCACCTGAGACGGCCTAAAGCAATCCGACACTCTCTCTCTACTCTTCCGTGTTTACCACTATCATCCACGCCTTCATCTGCTCCAGAATTGACTTCTGTAATTCTCTTTTGATTGGGCTGCCTAAAGTCCATCTTTCCCCCACCAGAGTGTGGTAGGGGAATGCTGCAGCCAGGTTAATAGCCCAACGTCCTCACTGGTCTCATATTTCCTCTTTCATGTTCGATCATCTTCATTAGCCAGTGGCCCAAGTGCCTCGTTCGTTCGTTCGTTCGTTCGTTCCGCTGTCTTAGAACCACTTTCTATTCACTGGGTCTTTCGCACTGGGAGAGCCTCTGATTAGCGAACACTGTGAGAGGCGCTTCATAAATGTTTAGATACAATACAATACAATAAAAAACTACCTTACTTACTTAGTTTGAGAGTCTTAAAACCACTGCTCGGATTCAGCTTAAAGTTCTCTCTTTAGTCCTTCGGTCATCTACAGGCTTAGCACCCAAATACCTCTGTGACCTCGTTCGTCTGCCAGTCTCGGCTACTTCACTCCGTCCAAGACGATTGCTTAATCGCCACGATCTTTTTGCACCACGAGCCAGGACCGCTATGGCCAAAACTCGAGTCTTTTCTTGCACTGGTCCTGCTGACCTGCTCTATGGAATCAACTCCTCCATTGACACGTGCCTCTTTATTAGCCAGTGGTCCAAGTGCCTCGTTCCGCTGTCTTAAAACCACTTTCTATTCACTGGGTCTTTCGCACTGGGAGCGCCTCTGATTAGCGAACACTGTGAGAGGCGCTTCATAAATGTTTAGATACAATACAAAACAATAAAAAAACTAACTCACTTACTTAGTTTGAGAGTCCTTCTGATGTGCTTTGTTGAGGAGGTTGTGTATAAATAAGTAATAACAATTAAAAAATTTTGGTTATTGGTGTGTTTAGGAGGCAAGCGGGGATGACATCGACATCGATCGAGGAACGGATGATGGAGACGAGGGTTCTGGAGGTGGGTGGAATTCAGAGCTATATAACCGTATATTAAGTTACACTTTTAAAACTAAAATTTACATAATTTTTTCTGCAGATTTTGTGCTGCTGTTGTGTGCCTCGTTGTTGTGAAGTGTGGTCATTTCTCTCTCGCTAACAACGATTAATTATGAAAATATTAGGATTCTTTTGTGATGATCCAAGTCGACTGTTAATGATTGAGTGAAATTCTTTTCCCGTTTGATACATGTTGCATTATTGTTGTTTATAAATCATGTATTACCATAATCACAGTGCAATCACATCAAGTGTGAAACCAACAGTTAAAGGTATTACCTTTGGGCAAACCTGGTAAAAATTCAAAGGCTCAGCAAAGCCAGAAGCGGTCTGTGGTAGGTAATCAAATTGGAACAGGTGAGTTTTAAGTCTAGACGAGAATAAGATTTGAGCTCCAACAGAAAGTATACGCAGAATTTACATCCACGTGGCCTATATAGTATATGGTTCACTATGGGCAACGTCAAATGTTGAAGAAGTGCGTGATGAAAGCTTGGCGCCGAAGTCACCAAATGTCAAGTATCAGCAGAGACTGATTGTTGCCGAAAGCTAGACAGTTGTGTAATATTTAATGAGCCACATGAGCCATAGTTGAGTCACATGAACACTGTTGTGTGATGTTGCAGTCCTGAATGGCTTTATTACTGCAACCTCTCAGCCACAGCTTAAAAGCTTTTAAAGTGCAACAGCTAAGTTTACGACTGAACACTGTTAAGTCTGCATTCTGGGTCTTCATTGGGTTGATCGCTATGTGTCTGCTTGAGACTGCCGGTGGCGACTTTCCCCAGCTACACAAGCAATGTTATGCCCAGACAATGTTCTTATATTCTTTGGCACTCCAACTTGAGTAAGCCAGCCAGTTGCACTTTTATGAGACACTTTAAAGGTGCTATGAAGTGCTTTCTCTGTGAACCTTGTGGTTGGAAGAGTGAGCTGGTGGCAAATATCTTCTTAGTATTTAGATTGCCGCACTTGAGACCGAGCGCTGTAAATCTACGACAATCTCTCTGGTTTCTTTTACGGAAACGTATGACCCAGATTTATAGGAAACAGGTCATTAACTGAATGTTCGCATGCAACTGGAACCTACTGTCCAAAGCAAAAACCTTTGTAGGACTTTGTAAATATGTCAGACGTTTTCTTTCGAGTTTGGAGGTTATAGCTGTTTGACAATGCCAGTTGGGCATTTTATACGAGCTTTGCTACCCTATTTCAGGCTTGGCTGGCCAGAGAAACCTTCATTCCTCAGTCTGGGATGAACCTCGGTGATGCAGCTTTGCACTTTTTCCAGTAGTTGGACCATCCCTTAGGACTTGAGAGTTGTCTTAGCTAGGGATTCTGAATGCATTTTCTACACACACTTGAATACTTCTGTTCTAGGAGTGCCTTTGAGTAGTCATCTTGGAGAGGCGCTATGTAAGTGCTAATGAGTGAATTAATTAATGAGAAAATGAATGAATGAATGAAGTAGGGAGTGAGTGAATGAATGAATGATTGAATGCTTTAGAGGCTTTGTAGGATTCTCTTAAGTTGTCAGATGCTTAGATTCAAGTCTGTAGTCTGTCCCTTGCATACACAAAGAAGTGTAAGTGTGTGCTATTGTTGCATGAAGCCAAGCTTGAGTGACTGCATCATTAGTGGATTGTCGGAGCAAAGTCGCAGCTGAGTGCTGGTTTAGTCTTGTTGAAGAAACCTCTGCTGTTTGAATAGTCTGCTGTCCAGGTGTTGTGTCTAATGGGGCCGGTTGTAGACTTGTTTACCCAATTGTATTTATAAGCAGGCTTTTAAGGCGTATGTTAATATATGGGTGAGTTTGTGTAAGAGTTTCATGAATGTTTAACCCATTGTACAATAGGCTTTCAGGTGACCGTTTAGAAGTGGGTGAGTTTTTATGTAGGAGTTAGTCACCTCTTTGAAATTGCTTATCTACCATAGGCTGCCTCTCAGTCTTACAGACTGATCTTCTGGATATTGACCTACCTAATTACAGCTGGGTTTTGGTGTACCATCGGTTGATGCCTTGTACATTAGACACCGGCGCAATAGAAGTTACTAATTACACAATGGGCTTTTCGGGTTGATGTTCATATGTGGATAAATTGTAGGTGTTGTGTGGGAAGCAGGCCAGAAATCACATTAAAATAAGGTCTGCAATGCTCTGACAAGGTCTTTCACATGCACACATTATGTAGCAGTATGTATAGAAGAATATTGTGTATATTTAGTGGGGATGCTCGATAGCATAGTGGTTAGCTGGCTGTACTGTCAACGTAGACGTCGGGGGTTCAAATCCCTCAGGGCAGAAATTTGGTTCGAGGTTTCTGCTCAACTCAGCTATAATGAGTACACTAACCGTACACTGTCAGCGGGAAGATGAGACGGCAAGGGAGAGGACTGGCCACACGCCATCATATGCCAAGGCTAAGAAAATGCATAATAATGATAATGATAATAATAACAATGCTTATACTTATTCCAGCAGATATCACATGTGCTGTTCACCACGGGAACACCATCTGAATCTCCTGGACATTTCCACCGCTCTCTAAGCCCTGCTGAGATGGTGCTTCAGACAATAATAGCAATGATAGCACTCTTTATAATGATAATTAATAATAGCATTAAGGTTTTGCATTCTTCAGATAATTTTTTTAAATTCATTTTTTAATTTTTTTTAATATGAGGTATCTCGTGACAAAAAAATAATAACAATAATAATGCATAATAATGCGTCATAATAAAACATGGCTATTAAGCAGATCTCAATGGTTGCAAAATAAGATACGTTGATAGTATTTCCTTGGCTGTCTGGTATATCGTCCACTACATGAGCCCTATCGAGCTTAGGACCACCTGCTGTAAAGATTAATCTTAACGATATTAATTTCCACAATGTGATGCTTTGTGTGTGTAAATGGAGCTGTTCAACCTGTGAACAGTCGCAGGCATTGTGCTTTCTCTGCAGTGGACCTATTGACGTATAAATGGGTGGTGTGTTGGCCAGGACCTATTGACTTGTGAGTGGTGGTGTGATGTGGTGTGATGGCCAGATGGTGACATGTTCTGCCTGTTGCCAGTTTTTTTGTTGGAGATTCAGGTCATTGGCATATGATGGTTGAATTGAAATTATTTCTAAATTTTTGTGAAAGAAGCTTTTCCTGTTCGTTTGTGGTGATTAGTCTTGAGTGAAATGTTCCTGTCAAATACATATAATGGGAACATTTCACAAGTGTTCCCAGAACTGATGGATTCTATCATTCATACATGATGGATACTTACTTACTTACTTACTAACAATTGGGATAAATTGTATTCTGACATTTATGAAGTGCCACTTTAAGAAGAAGGTCATCAGTGTATATATATATGTATGTATGTGTGTACACTGTATATATATATATCACTATATATATATATGTATATATATATTCCTCATTATACATGTACAGAGTCTTTGTGAGGGATGTAAACGCTCTATGTTAAGTAGCTTGATTCACAATCATACATTGATAAATACCTCTATACGCATGTACGTAGGTGTACTTACATTCTTACATGTATACAAACATAAAGACATACATACATTTATCCATTCATACATTCATAGATACATACATTCATTCATGCATAGATACATGCACATTGCACACAAGCATACATTCATATGATAAAACAGTATCTATGTTACATGTGATGAAATAAGTCTCACATCTTTCATTACCTTGCCTTTCTTGCCATATAACTGTACCTTACCAGCCTAACTTTTCCTTAACCCCTTACTCCACTTTGCAAATGTCCTCGTAGTCGTAAACTCCACCAGTTTATTTGCAAGCGCTGCGTCATATCTAGAAATCAATGTCCAGTGAAGATCTGAATGCGGTTGCCAGAGACCAGCCATTCATTCTGCACACATTGGGACAATCCAGCGTCAGGTACTTTCGGTAGTTAGACCGTCCACTTGGAATGTAGAGCCGACTAAGAGCACTCCTCTCACCTTCTACCAACGCTGTGGGAGTGCTTCTGCTTCGCGTTGGGGTGGTTCGCTTAGGCTTCTTCAAGGAGCAATTATATGTAAATTTACTGCCTTTAATTTACTACAGTTTAAATTTACTGGAAAAGCGTGGTGATAAACACAGTAAACATTTGCAGAGTGTCTTACGATGCGTCTTGTGGGGCACGGTAGCTGACTGGTTAGAGCGCTCGCCTTGTAACAAGGAGAGTATGGGTTCGATCCTCCTCCTCTGAGACAGTTACGGTGTAGGGACCTTGAGCAAGTCCTTCACTCACAATTGCTCAGCGCCATCGATTGATGCTTCATTTAATAAATGCATGAGAGTAATAATTTAGAATCTTTTAAGAAGCAGTACTTTTCAACATATTTGTGAAGTACTTGAAACATAATTGCTCAACTGGGTTAAATTCATGAAAGAATGAGTCACAGTGGAGTCAATGAGCGATTGAAGAGTCAATGAAGGAATGAATGAAGGAGCGAATGAGGGAGTGAATGAATGGAGTGAGTGATTGAGTGAATTAATGAATGAGGGAGTGAATGAATGGAGTGAATGAATGAATGAATGCCTAGCAATTCCTAAACTGATTTCTTACGGGAAATATACCCAATGACTGTCTTTCATCCTAACCTGAAAACTTACCTCTTTCCAACCTACCAATCACTCTTAATGTTTACCCGCTTCAGCGTGCACTTCTGAACTGTATAAGTTGGACATTATCAAATTACAGCCCTGCTTTATTGTACTACAAAGTATTATACGGTAGTTGTATTGTATTATAGTTGTATTGTATTTCAGTTGTATTGTGTTACGGTTGTGTTGTATTGTATTACAGTTGTATTATATTTTAACTTTAATGACTGTGCTTGTTTTTCCCTTTAAGGCATTAATGATAATTATTTCCTTCTTGTATCTTTTTCCGATTTGGCCAATGCAGATGTAACTGTGGGTGTCAATCAGCGGGAGCCGCCATCCGCTAGTGACGATGACGAGGAACCGGAATACAAAGAAGACAATGGTGGTGGAGGGGGAATTATCATCGACGATAATCAAGGTTTCACCTACTTAATTGTATTATGTATTTTATATTTCCCTCCTGCCCCACCCTCTTCAGCTACTTGACAACTGTTGTTTTAGAGATTACGTGAAGGTAACCGTAACATTGGTTTCTGCATCTTTTGTAATGTCAAAAATTGACCTGGTGCTGGTTTACCCAGCAGTTAAATTCAGCCAAATACCACCAGATTTGAGATCTGCCTCCTCAGACCTGAATCTGCCACCTCGAATCTAAGATCTGCCACCTCGAATCTAAGATCTGCCACCTTTGATCTGAGATCTACCACCTATTATAAGATCTGTTCCCAAGGGAACCCATCACCTCAATGCATCTTTGGTTGCAATAATGTTTCACACATTTTGTGTTGTATCGTGTAACTAGCAAATGGCGATTATCAGTTATAGATTAGCCAGAAGAACTTAAGTTTCAGCCTTGTAGAAATTTTTAGATCTCCCACATATGGATGAGCTGGGTTAACCTATGGTGGACTAAGTTGGCCCGATGACCTTGTCTACAATTAACAGCCAACCATATAGTACTAACACCACTGCTTGTGCTTTGCTCGATTTAACTTGCCAGAATATTGTATCAACACGGATGGCCATGCCACCAACGTCATAGTCATGATGTAGTCAATGACTTGTTCCGCAGGTGAAGACGTGACAGAAAGTTCGAATCAGTGGAAGCAGGAACCTGTGCACGTCCAGGAGAACAGCCTCATGACTCATCCTGGCATCCTGGCCGGTAAGAACTTCACTATACTGACAGGTTAATTTCTGGCATATAGTCGAAAGTTTCCAACATAATGGCTGGTTAATTTTCTGTCATACTGACTGGCAAGTATCCAGGATAATAACCGGTGAATTTCTAATATCCTTGTAATGTGTTTCCAGTAATACTGGCCAGCAAGTTTCCAGAATACTGGTTGTTTAACATCTCACATACTGGACCAAATGGTGGTAAATTTCCGATTTGTTGACTGCATAATTTCTAGCAAACTGAATGGTTAGTTCTGGCAAAAATTGGTGGCGAATTCTGGCATACTAGCTGATCAGTTTCTGGCATACTGACAGCATGGCCAATATAGTGCATTTGTGGTGTATTTAGCACATTTGTGGTGTATTTGGTTTTAATATGAACTTGCATTTTATTTTCATTCCATTATATTTTAGCTTATGATCTTTTGAACATTTTTATTATTTTTGTCCCATCTAATGGTTAATTGCTGGCATACTGCTTGCATTGGTGTTTTAGCTTACTCTCTGTCAGGTATTTTGATGGTTATTATTGTAATATTATTATTGTTTATTATTATTATTTGAATATTTAAAAAGCCCAAGTTAACATCACTAAATAAACCACAACTGCACTAAAGACACCTCAAATCGTTATTTGTCTCGTCTAACAATAATCGTTGGTATGACGTCATCGTATTGGTAACAAAGATTTGAATTCTTTTTCCCATCTAGATAGTAATAAGTTTCCAACATAGTAATGGCTGGTTAATTTCTGGCATACTGGTGAAAATTCTGGCATACTATCTGGTTAATTTCTGGCACACCGGTTATTAGTTTCTGGAATACTAGCTGGTTAATTTCTGGCATACTGGAGGTAAATAATAATAATAATATAATATTTATTCTTTAATTAAGCGCCTGCAAACGCACTGCGCTGTACAAGTACATGTTATGCGATAAATCTTAACTACTAACAGAACAGACAGCCTGCAATACACGGCGCAAATTGCAGCCTACAAAGCATGTCCGCCTATGGGACTCGATCTCTGTACCTCTCGCACTCTACGCCAGATGTTATCCAATGCGCTATCGGGCAACCAATACTGGCATACTAGCTGGTTAATTAATGGCATGCTGGTGATGGGTTTCTGGCATACTAGCAGATTAATTTATGGCATATTGGTGGCAAATTCGGGCATATTAGATGGTTCATTTATGGCATGATGGTGACAAGTTCTGACATGCTAGCTGGTTAATTTCTGGCATACTGACAGCATGGCCATCTTAGCACAACTGTGGTGTATTTAACGCATTTGGGGTTTATTTATTCATTGGTGGGGTGCTCCTATTTCTAACAAGGTTTTGATTGTTCTTTTGTCCCATCTAGCAATAATTGTCGGTGGCGTTCTCGTCCTCGTCTGCCTCATCGTTTTCTTCGTCCTCATCGTCTGCTGCGTCCGAAAGAAAGACGAAGGAACATATGACCTTGACGACGCTATGAAGCAGAAGCTCAAGTACGTCGCCTACACAAAAGCCGAGACTTCCCCAGACAAGGAATTCTTTGCGTAGATGAGTGATCGCAGGCTCGCTTCTGGTCCCTGGCACGTGGCAACGCCTTGCCACAGGGAACCATACGATCGCTAATTAAAGATCTTTTGTTTCGTGTAGTATATAGTTGGACGCTCGTGCGTGCTTTCACATATCAGTTTATTAACAACGGACGCGTTTTCGTGCGCATCCGTTTGTAATAATCAAGCGAGTCGCTCGGTGGAATAGTTAAATGGGTTTCAAGTTGGCTGCCCTGTACCTCCTCAAGGGCTGGGTGATGAATTTTGTTGGGACTCGATGGGAATCGTTGAAGACAGGGTTGGGTTGATTTACATGCGTAAGTGCATGCAGGTGTTTGAGGATGTGTGTGTCGGAGTTGAGTATGAATGTCACTGGTAGGTGTACGAAAATTGGTGTTGTATGAACGTCAGGGAATACTAATTGTATCGGAGACTGGTTATACTGATACAAACACACACAGACACATGCACAAATATATATGTGTTTGTGTGTGTGTATGTATATTACACAGATGCCTCTGATTCTTTGGTACAACACAATTTTGTAGTTCAAAGCAATTGCGAACTCATTAAATTCAGCTTGAGAAAATGACCTCGTAGAACTTTTCATCGTAGTATTGGTGTGGGACGTAGCTTCGAAGCAAGGAAGCTTAGACGTACTAAGCATATTTGTGTCGCTTTTTGTCATGTCTATGACTTGTTTTAATGTTATGATATAAAGCAATAACCCTGTAATGTAGAAACAATATTTTGGATGCCTTGAAAAAATGTGTCAAACAAATTTAACTCCAGATTAACTGTCTAACTGTCTGGGCTTTCAAAACTTTGGAACTTCCTATGTTTTGGGTTTTAAGCATATTTCCGTCTTTTTGTAATGTTGACGTCTTTAAATGTTAGAGTATAAAGCAATGAACCTGTACTTCAGAACAAAATTTTTGATGTTGTTAAACAGACGTTTTTGGCACACTGCAGCCTCTGATTTTCATTCTGTCCTTTCTGAACTTCTGAACTCCCTCTGTTGAAACTACACTATCTTCAACTTTTCCATCGTGTTTGAGGTTTCAGATCAAGAATGATCGATTATAACTTTGTTAATTTTTTTAGGTGAGAAATGAACTCCAGTATGCATAGAACATAACAATTGTGATACTAACTTTTGGTAGAAAGGGCTTATTTAGTTCAAAAGTATTTTTTGTTGGCCAGCTGAGTTTGTGATAAGCGATTTTTTTATCCCTTGGGATGCCGTCGTTGAGATGTGGTGCATTGTTGATATTTTTGATGGCAAGATATTGTAGTTTTTTTATTTTGACAACATTTTTCGATGAATTTTCAGTTTGACTTACAAGAACCGTGCCAATTGTTGGTTTTTTTTCGTAGACGTGTCATACGAGTTGCTTTCGACATGACCGTACTTGATCGGTGGAGTTAATTGATAAAATGTCTAAATGCTGAGTTGTAGTATAGTTTATACTGTTTCATTGCCAACTCAAAATTAATGCTGAATAGAAACTTGTTAAGGTAAACCTGAAGGCTGTTGGTGATAGAATGCAATGTAGAAATTTATGTAGGACCTCACTCAGAATGTGAAACACGATTTATTTCCATCAATGGGGTTGAGATCCCAGAGCATTGGGTGGCTGTGGCATGCAAGCAGGGCCACCGACAGAAATTCCGGGCCCCTAGGCAGGGCAGTCACAGGCCCCTAAACTATGATTAGGCTTTATGAGAAAAGTTGATTACGGGCCCGGCCCGGGCCCCTAAAAATCGGCTTACCCCCCTAAAAATCGCTGGAAAATCGCCGGGCCCCTGGGCATTTTCCCCCCTGTCCCCCCTCTCGGCGGGCCTGCATGCAAGTGGGCAAACTTTTGTTGGCTTACAGTTTGTACTTAAGCCACGAGATTCAACACTCTGTGAAGTTATTGACCTGATTGCAGCTTGATTCTGGTGCACCATCGGTTGATGCCTTGTGCATTAGACACCGGCACTACAGAAGTTATAATTACCATTATTTCTGTGAAGACCTGGCACTAATGTCTTAGTGGTCTGGTCTTCTGCGTACTCACCTGATTTATGGCTTTCTTTTGGTGCACCATCGTTTGACACTGTTAGACACTGGCACCGTAGAAGCTGCTTCTACTGGTTGTCTGCCATCAGGCATGTTCAAACGTACGATGTCACCACTCCTCTCCATGTTGAGCCTCTGCTTTAAGTCTGCTGTGTGCCTTCTTCATCATCCAGTCCAGCATCATCTTCCCCTTGTCCTTCTCCCCTCCATTCTAGCCTCGATGACATTCCTTATTTTGAGAAGGTACTTTGAATTAATAAAAGAATTTAATGTGGCCCTAATGTTTGTTTGGTGTGTGGCACAGCCATACCACCTAAAAGTATTTAGGTTGTTTGTCAACTGTGTTTGTGTTAAGCAATGTGTTGATCCCTTGGGATGTTCTGAGTTGAGAGGATTTGATATTTTCCAGTGGTGCACTGGGTCTGTAATCTAACAGTTGTTAGTCTGAGCCTGCTGAACAGACTCCATGTAAGAATGCTGGAGAAATTGTTCACGAACACTTGTCTTGTGCCTTGGATTCGAATTAACTGGCCTTGCTTGCATAATAAATTGAATAAATAATTAAAATAAATTTTTGTGGAGTATTAAGAGTCATTTTGTGTTTTGCCAAGATATAGAAATGTCGGATTTCCATGAACCACATTAATGCAACGTTAGCTCAGTTTGTTCTCTGCATTTCAAAGTCTGGCATTTCCATATATGATTTAATAAATAAATATTCATAGATAAAAATAAATACATTCAGAGCACATAGGATCCAAATGTTTTTGTACGTGAGAAATTTTAGAATAGAGGAAATGCATAATTTCGATTATTGGTGACGACACAATTGTGTTATGCCGAGGACAGTTGAAACCTCTCTTCAATCAATCATATAACTGCTGTTGACTTTTTGAATTCGTGTACAGCACTCTTTCCTTCGGCCTCGGCTGTGCTATGGCGCTATGCAAATCATCTTATTATTATTATGTCTTTGTTTACTTCTTGTGTTGAAGGTAGTGTATTGCATCATTGTGTGTAGCAAGCTGTTGTCTACCTTGCATTGAATTTGACGAACTGTGCTTTTTATTATGCAGTTAACATTGATACATGTAAATGTATTCACTGCAAGACGTACATCACCATAACAAATTAATTCACCGTAAGAACTAAATTGACTGATTATTTTATTAAGGGACTACTGTACTGACTTAATTCACCATAATGAATAAATTCACTGTGGTAAAGGCAATGTTAACTGATGAATTCATTATATTAAATAAATTGTTTGATTTTTAATAATAAATTTAATTATATAAATTTAATTATATAAATTTACTGTAATTACTTAGTTCACTGAAAAAAAAAACTCAATGTAAGAAATAATTTCACTGTAATAAATATATGGTAAAGAAATATTCTGGGTAATAAATAAATTCACTAAGAATAGTTTCACTGTAATAAATAAATTCACAATAAATAAATTCACTACTAGGTATATTCGCTGTAATAATATTCACAGTAAAATTTAGTACACTAATAAATAAGTCCATTAATAAATATTGCTGTAATAAATTAATCACTGTAATATATTAATCAATGTAATATATTGACCATTTTACCTTAGATTACTGTAATAACATTGCTAGTTGATCAAGAACAATGAGTAAAAACTCTTCTATAATTATCTAAGGTTTTGTTCAAATTTCCAATGAGTGCAACTTGAGTTATTCTGTGCTTTCAGTAAGATTTCGAAATATTTTTTGGATTTTTTTTAAATTTGCCTAATTGCTTTAACTTCGTGATTATTATTTAAATTCACCTGTGTATATACAATACAACTGTGAATTTCTATAGTGTAGTGACCAGACAGGGGCGCCACAATTACTGGAGACTAGAATAATCAGCTGACTGTGTGAAATGAATCGTTGTTGATTTAATAATGTCATGTTGTTTGCCATTTTAATGAATTTAATAGTAAATAATTACGAGTGTGTTATTGTTATTTAGATGATATAATTTTCGATTACCATTAACGGTGCCGAATGGGTTTGCGTATCAAACTCTTCACTACTAATAATACAAACAATTAATAATAATAATAATAATAATGATAATAATAATAACAAATGATTAATGATAATAATAAAAGTAATAATAATTCTGACTTTTGTATTAAAAGACATTTCTTTTCCTCATAAAACCAAACAAACTTACTCAAGACACCTTTAAACACCTGCTTGAAGACGTGAAGAAATCTGTAATTTTCTATTGAACAGTTTATGCTACCAGTCCCAAGCCTAGATAAAGGAGGAGGGCGACGCTAATGATCTTTGTTATCGCATAGTGTCGTTAAACCGAAATTGCTACTACTAGGCCCTACCAATTGTATATTCCAGTGAAGGCCCGTCAATAATTATTGTTCTGTCACTCTGCGTTTGACGATTTACATGTCGCCGATGGTGATGATGACCTTATCCTCTGCTTATGAGGGCGGGCGGTCAGCCTTCTCCCTAAAGGAACTCTATAGGAGCGTCATTACCTTGAAGACACCATGGTGAGAATAAAACAATATTCCCGAGGAATTATGGGCTGTAAGTTCATATTTCCACATATGAGTTCGCTAGAGCAGCGTTTCCCAAACTTTTTTGGCCACGGAACCCTTGTCATCTTTTCATGTTATGGCGGAACCCCAACCTGAACTAAATGTATTGCGGCATACGTAGCACGGTAGCGTCTGGGAAGCATAGGCCTACTAATATATGCCTAACTAAATGCACACCCATATTCATAAGCAGTTTTTAAAAACAATTTTTTTCCTGTTATATCAAATGTTAGTGTACAGATTTTAAGACAGACTTATGGAGCACAATATTGGGAGTACATGAAGCTTTAGTATGTGTACAGTGATTTTGTTTTTCTCGCGACAATTTTTTATATGTGGTTTAACGCTAGAAAGCTAGATTCTCATATCATGTGGCAAATGGCAGAAGCACGCTAACTGCACATTTCACGACAGGGTGTATTCATTAATTAGCCTATCCAGAAATTGATTCATGCAAGTTCAGTAAAAGTCCGACGTTATCTCAATAAGAAGTTTATAATCTTTTACAAAAGTTTGCTGGTTTTCGGCTTCTTTGAATGGTTTCGAATCCAATTAATATCACCTTTCATGGGAGGAAAGTATTTTACCAAGTTCGCTTCCAGGTCGTGAATATGATCTGCAATTTGAACGAATGTTTTGGTCGAGAACACAATCTATTTCAACTAAATTTCAACTAAAAACTCATAACAGTCCACATTACTAGTTTGAACATAAGCCCAGAACCCTTAAATTTTCCTCCTATCTATGTCAGTTTTTTTTATACCAGCAAAGTTTTAAAAAATTAGGCCTAATTACTAATACTGTTGTACGATTATCAGACTCGGCTGTACTTTTTAAAAACTTTTGCGTTAAATCATGTTCGGATTCGTTCGTCGAGGTAACGATTAGGCCTACAAAGATGGCTACGTCCCTGATACGTTCAGACTTACAGCTCTGACCTACATAGGTCCCTGCAGTGACTTCTATAATCTATAATTCTATATAAAAACTGAATAGCTAAAGGGCATTGAAAGTTCAGATTATCGCTCAATGGGGACAAAATGCAAAGCGAATGACGGCAGTTTGAAACTTTTACAAAACGTTTTGTGTAATTTTTAAGAACTGTTTGGAATGTTTTATTCCAATGACATTCCTCAATGAAAATTCTTTTAAATTAGGCCTAAAACTTTTCGCGGAACCCCTGTGTTCACCCCGCGGAACCCTTGGGTTCCGCGGAACCCACTTTGGGAAACGCTGCGCTAGAGGGTGCAAGTGGAGCGGACATTTTCGAAACATCTTTCTTCCCTGGAGGGATTTGACCTCCGACCTCTATTCTGACCTTCCAGCTCGCAAGCCCCACTGATTTCTGAACGCATCTAAATCGGGTATGCTGTGAGGATATTGGCCAATAGTTGATTGACCGTAGAGATAGGCCACGCCTCCACTGTATATTATATAATAATATAATATTTTCGTTTAATATTTTCAAACTGACAATAACGCAGTATGATTACAAATCAGTATGAACGGATGATCACAAGTTATTACAGGAGTCGAATTTATCTGCATACGGCCGCCATGTAAGGCGCCCATCACGTCCTACATCTCATTTTTAACAACGCGCCATCTCGCGAATGAAAATAGGAGGAGTGGACCTTTTTCGGAGGGTTGCGGGAAGCGATCCCGCTACCGCTTGCTCTTCACGCCAGTGATGTATAAAGAGTCCTTGCCACTACTCTATGGATCCTACTCTACGGACTCTATAGTATAATAATCATTGTAATATTTACCATTATAATAGTAAAACTGTTCTGTTAAAGTCATACTGGGTAATGGTGATGATAGTAAACATAATGTTTCCCGACACTGGCGTAAACGTGTCCAAAATATTGGGGTAGGGGGCATTTGGTTATTCATTCTACACTTGTTGCGTTGGGTGTACCGTGTACAGTCCATCTCAATCATTCGGGGGGGGGGGTGCCTCGGCTGACTTCTAAATCGAGTCTACGCCTATGGTTCCCGATAATACGGGTAGGCCAACGTGATATTCGTAATCGTAATCTTCAGATTTCCATCATCATCATCATCATCATCATCATCATCATCATCATCATCATCATCATCATCATCATCATCATCACCACCACCACCACCACCACCACCACCACCACCACCACCACCACCACCACCGCTCGGTCACTGCTTCCTTTCTATAGAGCCCAAACACTAGTCGCGGGAACCAGTTTCTTGACAGGTGCTCAGCGAAAACAGAATTGACAGTCATAGCCCTCTTTCTGTATTGAGATACGGTATCTGGATGGTTAGAACGTTCGGCGTTCGCCTTGTAACGCGGAGAGCACGGGTTTATTTACCTAATTTGGACAAACCCTATCTCCTTGAAGGCATGTTTTGGATGACCATCTCTTCCCTATTTGGGGAAGTATTTAATTGAATTTTCTACGCAAGAGATAAGTCTAATTCTTTGGAGGAAAGGTCAACTTAAAACCAGTACGTGCGTCTTTACTGAACCATGACACAGAATCTGAAAGTAAAGGCTACTTATTTACTAACATTATGATGACAATAATAACTAACCGTGACTGAATTGAATTTAAACGATCGATTGTACTCGATGCTTTAATTTAACTACGATGGAGATTTTTAAAAGTTTGGAGATGCCGGGTCTCGAACCCGGGGCCTTTCGCATGCAAAGCGAACGCTCTACCGCTGAGCTACATCCCCTGACGTATAAGTTGCTCACAAAACGGTATATGATTTCCTTGTTGCCATTCTTCTGAGTTTCAGGAGAAAATTTTAGACTTTTCTGCTTTATTTTGTCGTCAACAAATGAATTTCAAATTATTTCACACGTTTCCAATCAAAGACTAAATTAACATCGTTTGTATGTAATGAGCGATGTGTTTTGGCATCGCTTAGCCTTTGCGTTATTCACGAGATGGCGATAGTGATGTACTGGAACAATAATTATAGCTTTGACTGGAACGAGAGTTGACTGGAACCCGCCATCTGGCGATCAAAAACGACATAACACTGAATTGTGTATTGCAACCGTGAATGCGGTTAGAAGTATCCTACAGCCATCTAAATTTGGTGTAGTGGTTAACGTGCTGGGATGTCAATCGAGAGGGTTCGAATCCCCGTTGGAACAGAAAATTTAATTTTGTTCAAGATTTCTACTCCACGTGCTCTCCCTAGCGAACTCCGCTAAAGTACATTGACCGTACACTGTCAGTGGGAAGATGAGACGGCGATGGGGGGGGGACTGGACACACCCTCATATGCCGAGGCTAGGCAAATGATGTCGCTAACACTTCATACCGTAACATAAGGGACCGCTCTTCTTCTAGTTTCTTTTCATGGAAACGGTGTCATAACAAGGATGATTAGCGTCGCCCTCCTCCTTTATCCAGAATTGGGACTGGCAGTAGGCCTATACCAGAGCACGGGTAGTGGCGGGTTAACTCCATCTAAATTCTGTTTTAATATTCTATGTCACAGCGAAATTACGATCATGTTATTAGGCGAAGTCTATTTAGGCCTATAGTAATAAGTGATCGAAAAATGTTTGTAGGTCTAAGACTCTAAGTTAGGGCCTATTCAAATCATGAATTAAGTTTGGTTCTAAAACAATAATGGCACGAATTATTTGGTGATTAAGGAATTAATTTATTTAAACTAATAGGCTACTAGCTTTCAAAGCAGATGGCAGACATAAGAACCAGAATAAGCTGGGGTGGGGGAAACCATGTATCCACATGTTTCGTGGGGGGATTTTCCTCCCCTAAAGGTCTCTACATTGTGATATTGCTGGCCTCTGGGGAACATAAATCCGGGGGCATTCCCCCCTCAAAGACGTCTAGATTACTCACTGGCTGGCAGGGTATAAGGCAGCTGTAAAAATGTGGTTTTCAGTGGTGAGCGACAAAAGCTGTAGGGGAGAGGGCGAGATGGAAAGTGCCGAGAATGGCACGAGTAAGGGGGATGAGCGAACTGGAGGAGATCTTCTGGGAGTTCGTTCCAATTAAATATACAGAGCCAATATAGGTCTCAAATGGTGGCTGTTGTCATCGACTGCAGCCTATTAAGCCAAGAAATGTGCTTGCACAGGCTGTTCGGTTGATATGCTGGAATCCACAGGGTTTATATACGACTGTACGTTTCTTTTATCCTCGTCTGCCGTAGATGAGGCTATTTATTTACAGAAGCAACACTTTGGGGCATAATATTTTTGTATGTATAAAATATCCATTGCAACAAAAACACGGCATGCAGCCTGATGCAGGCCTACCAGCATATATAATTATATGTGTGTGTGCGTGCGTGCGTGCGTGCGTGCGTGTGTGTGCGTGCGTGCGTGCGTGCGTGCGTGTGTGCGTGCGTGCGTGCGTACGTGCGTGCGTGTGTGTGTGTGTGTGTGTGTGTGTGTTACAGGACATAGCGCATATATTATTCGTATAACCGGTACCAAGTTGCAGAGAGATGAGTTTCGGAATAAGTGATATCCACCCACGTTAATTAAAATTGGAAGAGCATTAATATACGGACATAAATATGTACGAATGTACAGCGTATGCTTTGTGTTACAATCATGTAATAGGCCTAATAAAGCTTGATATGTAATATTTTTCATGCATATATATATATATATATTTACGCAGATATGGATGCATGTCTAGTGTATACGCTCTGTGTATATGTAGATGTATATCCCAAGAGGGTTTCCATTGCAAATGAATCATTATGAAGCTATGAGTATGATGGTCTAGCTTTAAGTAATGCTATGTGAATGTTTTAGCAAACACGCCATCTGCATTCGACCTCCAGTAACCACATCCCACACACGAAGAATATAGGCCTACACAGTGTAGTAATCGTAAGCTTGAAATATCTACAGCGCCAAAGAAAAGCGAAATTGCAGGAACCAGCTTATTCACAGGCGCTTTTTCAAGACAATATCGATAGGCAGGAAATAGGCTGGTGCCCTACGCTTGGCCTTCGAGTGGAGCTTTAGAAGTTTGGAGATTACGATTACGAGGGTCAAAATCGGTTCTAGGTCAAGATCCAAAGGGGTCAGGCAGGCAGACGACTAAGGTCGAAAGTATTTAGAATTGAACGGTGAGGAAGGTAAGGGGAAGAGGGAATCGGATTTGTGGAAGAGCAGTGTTTTCATTTTTGAGTGAAAGATTTGCGCAGAGATAGGAAGAGGTGAACAGTTAGGCCTATACAGTCATCTAAGCCTCTGCTATGCAAGCGTAAATATCAGACGCGTACATATTTTGTACATACCCAGTATTATAGAGGATGAGTAATAATTAGTTATTATGGATGCAGGAAGTAAAGGGTTCAATATCTCTGTTTTCAATCACGTAGGCCTATACTTAATGTACCTTAATGACAGACGTTGTTGGCTCGTTTCGCTCGACGTAGGCCTACTTAATGTATGACTAGAGTTGTTCCAGCTAAACACAAGACCACGATCGACCAGAATGGTCTGCAAATGCTTCCGAAATAGAGGCATGGAAAGGAAAAGTTCATGCCGCAAATTGTTTACTCATTTACTTACTTACCTATTTAGCTATATGATGTCTTTATTTCGACAATTTCCGGGCGCCATAACTGGACATTACAGCAAGCCGTCGGAGCTCCATCTCACACAGCCAGAAATACGATCAACTTTCTTCGTCAGGAGAATGTTAACTTCATCGAGCCAGACATGTGGCCACCGAACAGTCCTGATTTAAACCCAGTAGATTATGCCATATGGGGTGCTTTGCAAGGAAAAGTCTACCTTCGGCAAAAATTTACCACAGTTGAGCAGCTCAAGTTTGCAATAATCGAAGAATGGAGAAATCTGCATGGGGCAGTGTCGCAATCGGAGGTCGCCCTGTCGTGTGTTTGCCGTGTGTTGATGTCGACCCTCGATTGCTAGTTCTTTTACTTGCACTTTTATTTAACGTGCCTAACTTTTCTATAGAAGATTCACGACGAACTTTGTTTAATTAATAAATGAATTTAATTAAAGAAACAAATATATATACACTAACTCTACGGGAACTTCCACGTAGTATTAAAGCGTTTAGATATTAAATCGGACTATCTCAAATGTTGCTTCGTACAGCCTAACTACAGATCGTTCTTTCGCGTCAGTCTCTGAATCTGACGGACTAATACTCTGCCGCCGCCGCTGGTCGCTCCTCTCGATGTTCTTCGCTCGACCGATGTTCACGCGTTGCCCTCGTCAGTAGTACCAGTCCCGTGTTCTCCTCTTCCTTCCGTTAAGTAGGAACTTCAGCGTGCATCGGTCAGCCCCCTCCCCACGTCAAGCTATCGTCAATTAGTGTCAGATTGCTCCTCGCGACGCGGGTCGTCGCTCGCCTGCAGCGCGGGCGGTGTCTGATTACACCATAGCCGCGAGGTGTCCTATTACACCTTGGCTGTGTGGTGTCCGATTACACCTCGGCCTCGCTGCCTTCATTGTTGACCCAGTGGAGACTGGCTTTCGTCCGTCATCTTCCTATCTCGACCGGCAACGACGCTTACATCATAATGATGATGCCATCTCGTCGTTGTCGTCGATCTCCTCACGCGACACCTCCCTTCCCGGGGGAGGACAAAGCCAGTCATTGGTTCGCCTCCCGGCTGAGAATGATGTCGTTCCCTCCATCGATTTCCTCCAGACCATGTCCTCGTCGTTCCCATGAAAATACAAAATATCCGCACAGTTAGAAATATATTTACAGTTGTCGCGGTGCCTTACATGGTAGTCCGCCTTCTTCCTCAATCATAGTCTGGACAAAAGATCCGCGGGAATATTCAGCGCCCCAGGACGATATTTAAAAGCGATATCAAAGTCCTGGAGTGCCAGAGCCCACCTCGCAAGTTTAGCACTTGTGGGCGTAGAAGCAGTTAGGAAAGTCAAGGGATTGTGATCAGAATAGAGGGTGGTCCTTGACATAAAAATCCAATTCCTAAACTTCTTCAACGCAAAGATTACAGCATACGCTTCGCGTTCCACAGTGGACCAACGCGCTTGCGTAGCATCTAATTTAGAACTGGCGAAACATATTGGCCGTTCTGTTCCATCGTCTTGAATTTGGAATAAGCAGCAACCGACTGCTTTGTCTGAAGCGTCAGTCGATAAACCAAACTCTCTGCCGTAGTCAATTGTCTGCAAACATACAGCGTTATTCAAATCGTGCGTAAGTTTATCTAGCGCATTTTGATGTTCAATTCGCCAGGGTATCTTAGCAGGCACCGATTTCTGGGTCAAGTCAGTGAGAATTCTGGCTGTCTCAGCCAGGTTAGGGATGAAGTTCCTAAAATAACTGAAGAAGCCAATTAATCTCCGTATGTCCTTTTTGGACTCGGGTTGAGGGATTTTCCCTAGCCCTGCGATTTTCATAGGATCCGGTTCAATGCTCCCTGATCCGATCAGGTGACCTACAAACGTTGTTTGTTGCCTAGCAAACGAACTCTTCTTAATGTTAAGGGTCAGACCCGACTGTTGAATAGTCATTAAGTATTTCTCTAGGTGTTTCATGTGATCCGGCCACGTCATCGAGTGTACTGCCATGTCATCCACAAACGTCTCAGTGAAGTCGCGAATGGGATGAAGGACCTTTGACATGCATCGGATAAAAGAATTTGAGGCTGACTTTAAACCAAAGGGCAGTCGTACGAACTCAAATAGGCCAGCGTCGCATACGAAGGCTGATAACCAACGAGAGTCCTTGTGGAGTCCAATCTGGTAGTATCCTTGACGTGCGTCAAAGCAGGATATGAAGTTTGCACTCCCTACCTTCTGTAACACTTCCTGGATGTCGGGGGTGGGGTATGCGTCACCCGCCGAGAACTTGTTTACATACCGGTAGTCAATGGCCAGTCTTAAACCGCCTTGACCTCCCTTTTTCACAACGCACACAACGGGACTAGCCATTTCACTATGTGAGGGAGTGATGATACCTAGGGCCAAAAGTTCGCGGATCTGCTTCTCCATCTCCGGTTTGAGCAGTTCCGGCACCTTATAGGCTCGCAAACTCTTCGGCCTGAACTCCGCGCTAACAGTGATTGTGTGTTCTAGGACGGGACAGAAACCTGGTTTGTCCGAGAACACATCTGGAAACCTGTCTAACAGATTAAACAGCTGTTTCCGCTCGGGTACCGTTAAGTGTGCAACGGCAATAGGGTCTACTTGTGCACTGGGCCTTGTCTGACTCGTGACGAAGCTACCCACTGCTTCCACGTGACCGAAGTCTTCGTCCTTCTCGAACAGAATGGAGCAATTGTTAATCAATGCTTGCTGTATTCTTTCGTTATATTTGCGAATACGATTTGCATGTAATAAGCGGCTTTTGCCCCCTATTTCCACGATGTATGTGTAGGGCGATTTCACCTGAGCGATGATGGCCGGGCCTTGCCATTGGTCCTCCTTCTTTGCTCCTCGCGCTTCCGGTGATTGGATGATGACTTTATCCCCTACTTCGTAACGCCTGTCCATGCTTCTTAAATTGTAATGAGTAGCATAGCGCTGTTGTTCAATGTCTGAATAATATTCGGCATATAATTTAGACATTTCAAGGTTATCCCTTAATTGGTCCAAGTAAGCTGCGGCGCCTGTGCCCAGACTTAATGGAGAATCCCGCTCTCCCGCCCATTCCTCAGAAAGGACAGATAGAGGTCCTTTAGGCAGGGTACCATACACCAGGGTGTAGGGACTCACGTGGGTGGTTGCCGAGGGGCGTTCCCTTAAGCTCCAAAGCACGTAAGGTAACAGTCTGTGCCATCCCCTCGGGTTTTCTTCTGCCAATTTATGAATCATGGTCTTCAGTGTGGCATTGCAGCGCTCCACTAGACCTTGTGACTCAGGATGTGCGACTGGCCCAAAGCGTGGTGAGCACCCCATACGATGCAGAAACTCTTGGGTTAATTTGCTGTTGAAATTCGACCCGTTATCGGACCTAATCGTTTTTGGAAAACCGAAGGTCGTGAAGATTTGCATGTATGCATCACATGTCGCTTTTGCCGTTAATGATTTCAGAGGATAGGCCATCGGCCATCTTGAAAATTGGTCAACTACCACTAAGGCGTAGTTGTACTCGGGTTTTGGGCTTGTGGGGTCTACGTTGGTAACTATAGGCCCTATACAATCTGCCACTAGACAACCGAATCTGGTCTCGTCGTTGCGAGGGATGGGAGTTATGGGGGCTCGCTGCGCCACTCGCAGCGGCGCATGCCTTTGGCAAATGTCGCAAGATGCACAATATTCCTTCACTATATCCTCCACGTTGGGAAACCAGAAATTCAGTTTGATTCGGTCCTTAGTCGTTTTCAACGCCATATGACCTGCGAACGCAGCGTCATGTGCTAAGTTTAAGACCTTGTCTATTCTTTCTTTAGGTAAACACAGTTGTTTTACAGAATGCCCAGCTATTTTGTCTTTATGAAAGAGCAAATTGTCTTCAAGGAAGAAGTTCTTCGCCCCAATTTTCCCGTGGGCCAAGAATGGTGCTAGTGTCGAACATTGTGCTTGTTCGGCCGCCATCTTGTTTCTGCCTACTATTGTGTCTTCCTTGGGTGGGGGTGGTATCTCAGGATTGAAGAATAGCTCTTCATTATCCGTTTCTTCGGGGCTGATTTCTCCTGCACTCCCACTGTCTGCTTGAGCGACCGTGAAGTAATCCTCGCCTATCAGCGTCCTAAGTCCCTCTACCTCCTCCCCTCTCTCCTCTTCCTCACTCGTCTCAGTCCTTGCGACCGTCTGCGCTTCTGAAATTTGATCTATTTCAGGAGCGCTGGCCGCGTGACTCAAATACAACGCTGTCTCGCGCAGCAAGTCGGCCGTAGTGGGCGTGATAATTAACGGTTCATTAAGGTCTTTAATGAGTGCCGCCCATATCCGAACATCAGGGGCGTAATTTACCTCCCCCTCCCTGTCCTCGCCGGCCTGAGACCCCTTTAGTCTCAGCCGCACCACGTCCACAATCATTGATTGGCCGTTCAGCCCCTTCACCTCTATCTGCTTGACCACAGGTAGGTTGAGCGGCCTGATTAGTTCTGCTCGCGCACAATTGTATTCGGCCCCGCTATCTATTAGAGACGATGTCACAGGGAGCCCTGTAATATACACTTTCATGTACTCTCTTACATAAGTCTCCTCCACGTCAATGCAATCCGGGCTTGTCGGCAGTGCATGCTGGTCTATCTCTTGTATCAATGGCGGTCCGTCTTGTCGCGTCTCGCTTTGTCTGTCTGCCTGTCTGTCTTGAGCTCTGGTCACGGTTGGCTGGACCGCACACGCGCTCACCTGCTTGCTTTTAATTTGTTTGTTCTTCGAGCACAGTTTAGCTCTGTGGTCTGGAGAAAAGCATAGGAAACAAAGGCCACGCTTTCTAATCTCGTCGGGGGTTGGACGTCCGTCTGTCCTGTTACTTGTCTGTGTCCCTCCCGGTCGGTCAGTCCACGTGTCCGTCTGTTTAGCTGTCGTCTGAGGAGGTGCTGGCGCTTTCGCGTAGCGTGCCTCCGTCTTACCCGTGCCTAGACTCTGCTTCGTATAGTCACTTTCCCAAGGGTGTGTGGCAGCGTAAGTGTCAGCCGCTGCAGCTAACTCTTTGTGCCCTAACCAATTCTGTTGCTCTTGACTGAGGATGAAATTCAAACATCCTCTGGGCAACATTTCTTTCATTTTATCTGCAATCAAGAGGCTTGTAACCTCATCAAACGTCATTGCCTTGCGATCTTGCAGATAGTAAGAAAGTAAATTATGCAGTCTCGAAGCTAATGTTGTGTATGATTCATCTACCGCCTTTTTTGCGTTCATGAATCGCTCTCGTAAAGAGACTGCGCTCACTTTGAACTCTTTCAACAAGAAGGTTTTTAGCTTCCCGTAATTATCAAGCTCCTCTTGTGTGAGTCTGGCCGTCAATGCTCTGGCCTGATTATCTAGACAGGTCAAGAGTAATCTGCTTCGAAGGTCGTCCGGGACAGCGCAAGAGTCGAATAACCTTTCGCAATGCACAAAGAAACCAGGGATTTGCGCATGGTCGCTGGGGAATCTCGGTAAGAGTCCTCGCAAGCTTTCACTATACGTTTTCATTCGTCCTACGACCGAATGCCTTAAGTTATAGTCCCTTTCGTCTCTGAGTCTCCTCTCTGCGTCCCTTTCCTCTCGGACTCCCTTCTCTCTCTTCTCTGCCTCCTCCTTTTCTTCTCTCCTCCGCTTCTCCTCCTGAAGCCTGAGCTTCTCAGCTTCCTCTCTCTCTTCCCTTCTCTGCTTCTCAGCTTCCTCTCTCTCTTCCCTTCTCTGTTTCTCCGCTCCCTCTTTCTCTTCTTTCCTCTGCTTCTCCTCCTGAAGCCTCATCTTCTCAGCCTCCTCCTTCTCTTCTTTCCTCTGTTTCTCAGCCCGCTTCTCCTCACGCAGTCTGAGCTTCTCTGCTTCCTCTTTCTCTTCTCTTCGCAGTCTTTCTTCTTTCTCTTCTCTTCTCCTCTCTTTCTCTTCCTCTCTTCTCTCTCTTCTCTCCGCTTCCTCTCTCGCTTCTTTTCTCAGCCTTGCGGCTTCCTCTCTCTCGTATTTTAAGTGTTTTAATTCGTATAACTGCGTTTGCGCTGCCGAATCGATACTGCTTTCTATGCTACCCGTGCTTACTTCCTCACTTACTTCTGGCGGGGTTTCCCGTCCAGACACAATTATTTCAGCACTCGCCTCTTGGAGCTGGCCCGTACTCATGGAACCCAATTCCTCCTCTCCTAGTCCCATCTTTATCAGATATGCGACTAGTCTGTGACGGGGCATGTTCAGCACCCTCACTCTTTTCCCTATCGACAACTTATCCATCTTCCAACAGTCCGCTCACTAATAGAAAAAGATAAGTAAGTTAGAGGAGAGTCACCGTTGGTCAGAAATCAAAGAAAACAACGTCCTAAAATTCTACCACATATACAACAAGAACAGAACTGAGCAAAAGGAGCTACGCAAAAGCCTCGGCTATTCGCACACCAATACTCATCCAGACCTCAACCGCAACCTCACAGATTACCACGACTACCAGTAAGGACTTACCCTCTGATACGTCGAGCGTGTTCCGTCTTTTGGTATCTTGGCTGATCCGCTGTCCTCCGTTGCCACTCCCGTCCGTCGTTGCTAGCGATGGTCGGTCGTCCGTTGGCGCTCTTGTTCCTCGTCCTTGCCTGTTGCTGTCGGTTCCTTCGAGTCCTTCGTCTTCGGAGTCCGGCACTCGATTTCTCCAGTTGCGAAGGGTTGTATTCGCCGCTGGTCCCGATCTGTTGAGATTCCTCGTTCCGTTTCCGGTTCCGCTTTTCGTCGTGACGTCTTCAGTAGAAAAATCCTGTCGACTGCGCCAATGTCGCAATCGGAGGTCGCCCTGTCGTGTGTTTGCCGTGTGTTGATGTCGACCCTCGATTGCTAGTTCTTTTACTTGCACTTTTATTTAACGTGCCTAACTTTTCTATAGAAGATTCACGACGAACTTTGTTTAATTAATAAATGAATTTAATTAAAGAAACAAATATATATACACTAACTCTACGGGAACTTCCACGTAGTATTAAAGCGTTTAGATATTAAATCGGACTATCTCAAATGTTGCTTCGTACAGCCTAACTACAGATCGTTCTTTCGCGTCAGTCTCTGAATCTGACGGACTAATACTCTGCCGCCGCCGCTGGTCGCTCCTCTCGATGTTCTTCGCTCGACCGATGTTCACGCGTTGCCCTCGTCAGTAGTACCAGTCCCGTGTTCTCCTCTTCCTTCCGTTAAGTAGGAACTTCAGCGTGCATCGGTCAGCCCCCTCCCCACGTCAAGCTATCGTCAATTAGTGTCAGATTGCTCCTCGCGACGCGGGTCGTCGCTCGCCTGCAGCGCGGGCGGTGTCTGATTACACCATAGCCGCGAGGTGTCCTATTACACCTTGGCTGTGTGGTGTCCGATTACACCTCGGCCTCGCTGCCTTCATTGTTGACCCAGTGGAGACTGGCTTTCGTCCGTCATCTTCCTATCTCGACCGGCAACGACGCTTACATCATAATGATGATGCCATCTCGTCGTTGTCGTCGATCTCCTCACGCGACAGGCAGCGCTTTATTGACAGTAGCATAAACGAGTGGCGTCGACGCTTAGAAAAACTCGTTGAGAAGCAAGGAGGACACATTGAACATGATTTCTGATTAGCTAAATACTTGGCAAACAAAATTACATGAAACAATATAATTAATTGAATTATATTTTTAAATAACTCGTATGCTACAAGATGTTCTCACTTTTTTGGCCCACCCTGTATATAGGCAAGCGTGATCTGTGCTCACATATGCTTCGCTATTTGATCATTTTAACGGGAAAATTATAGAGCGTCGTTCAGAGGAAAAGTATCCGAGGCGCTCTATATTGTCATATCTTGTCTTGGGTGTCCATCCTAATCGAAGGTTCTTCTAGGCAGGGGCGTCTCCTCCATGGAAACCTTGGAGCAAATGCTCCATCCAAAAAATAGGGGGGGGAGATCTGTCAGAGTATGTGCCATCATTAATGGGGAGGGGGAAAAGGGAAAAAGGGGAAGAGAAGGGAAGGGAGGGAAAGTTGCTCCAATGACGTTGGGGGATTGACGCCCCTGCTTATAGGTCCCGCATAGGCCAAAAAGTCGATATTCTTATTAGTCTGTCTTCAGAAGCGCTATATAAATTTGAATTACAATTACAGACACAGGCGCTTTTACATGTAGGTGCACTAGGTGCGCGCCTATAGGGTCCCCAAATCTCGGAGGGTCCCAAACGAATGAATATTTATAAATTATAAAATATGACATTAAACCAAATAACTTCACACTCCTTGAAATAGCGTCTATAAGTGATCATAATTACAGGGTCAATAACACTCGCAAGACGGCTTCAAGTTCAATTTCGTGGGTTTTTGCACATGATTGGCTAAACACCACCAGAGTTTCAGACTCAGTGTATACACGTTCAGAAGGGCCCCAAAAATGTTTGCACCTGCATGCAGGCACGGCCCTAGGGTGTGCGGGGCCTAAGGCAGGAAGCGATGAGCGGGGCCTCAAGCAGAAAAAGGCATTGCGGAGTTGATTTCCTGTCAATAAGGTATTGGCAATACTATAATATATTAAAATAATGCAAAATGGAAATTAAATGGCTTAATCAGTGCTTCTGCCGGAACGCTCTGGAACGGCATTCCGGCACCTTTTTTAAGCAATTAAAAATAATTTAGTTATTTTCATAAAAGAATAATTGAGTTATTTTTAATTTAATGTGACGTCAATACTTTATTGGGAAAGGTCTCACCGAGATCCCTCCTCGAACCCAAACTCATTTTTTCTAGGGCTTCGCCCTCGGTTTAGCCCTTCCATAATTGTTTAGTTCAGGAACATTTTTCTAGAAAAAAGCACTGGGTTAACGAACACAAAATGCAAATCAGGCTCTTAATACCAGCATTTTACTATGAAAGCAATACCGGGTTATTATGTTTTACTGAATTATTTGAATATCTAACAACTGAAAAGGATGTTAATAATTAGATATTTTAGCATCCTTCTAATGGAAAGTTCGTTAGTCACAGTAGGCCTAGACAATAGCGTGGGTTCTAGTCGTTACTCGTTTTATCTGCAGGCTCGCTTTTCCTAAATCACCCTATTATATTCACGCGGCAAATTGACTCCCAGTATTGTTGCTATGAGGCGTGAGTGTTGTCAGCTTTAAATCTTATCACAGTAAAAAATTGTAGCCAGCAGCGCGGGGCCCTTGAAAGCGCGGGGCCCAAGGCGGTTCCCTCGTTCGCCTTGCCCTAGGGCCGGGCCTGCCTGCATGGGGCCCCATTTTCTGTGAACGCTCCTCTGATTACAGAATTGCAATTACGTAGACTCTGGTAGTGCCAGTCCCAAGCCTGGGTAAAGGAGGAGAGCAACGCTAATCATCTTTGTTATGACACAGCCTCGTTGAACAGCAACTAACCAGAGTACACCCATGTATTAAATCGGTTCTAGCGTGCACGAAAGACTATTTTAAGAAGTCATTAGCAAAGCGTCACAATGCTGGTGTAATTAAGATTAATTGCTATGACTAAATTATTAAGTATCGTCCGGAATTATGCTAAACATGCCTTACGTATAAGCTCGTCAGTTTACACCCACAGCTATAGGCCTATATTAAGGCCTCCGTGCTGTGGTGAGCCAAGGTGCCTATAGCCTATTTCAGTAGACAAGGCGGCATTTTCAGTAGATAATACGCCTCTGCCTCTACTGTGGTAGTGCAAGTCCCAAGCCTGGGTAAAGGAGGAGGGCGACGCTAATCGTCTTTGTTATCGATCAATCAATCAATCATGGAATTTATATAGAATTTATCACACAGCGTCGTTAAAAATCAACTAACCTACAGTATTTCGGTAGAGTCTCAAACACCGCTCTTGAAAATAATGGCTGACACCTTTTGCTGTGCAGGTGTTTGCATTGTAAAATAATAGGAATAACATTTCCTTAAGCTATCCTTGAGGCAGTCATGGGTATGAAGTGCTAGCGACGAGTGGCGACGCCGGACATTTTTGTAACCGGGGCATAACCAGGGCACTCACAAAAGTAACCAGTGTAGGGGCGATTTATGCCCCGAACAAATTCTGGGCAGGGCAAACATTCTGGCAGGGCGACGACCAGACCAAAGGTTCTTTTACCAGGGCATTTGCTCTGGCTCGCCCTGGTGTAGCGCCGCAACTGTTAGCGACTTCATTTTCTTATTCTCTGCATATCAGAGTGAATGGCCAGTCTCATCTTCTCGCCGAAAGTGTACGGTCGGTGTATTCATTATAGCTGAGCTGGCTAGGGGGTGCACGTGAAGCCTAAATCTCGAGCCACATTTTTGCCCTGACGGGGATTTGAATCTCCGATCTCTCGATTGATAGGCCTAGTCCAGCTCGTTAACCACTACACTATAGAGCAATGTACTCTGGTGGAAATCGCTGATTATGGTGGTGGTAGGGTGGACGTAATGCATACTTGCATTCCCAGACAAATGTATCTATGAAGATTCTATAGGCACGTTATCTGTCGCTGTTACCAGACATTAGAAGTAAGAGTACAGGACTGCAGAGAACTGCGAAAATGTGATGTCCCGTGCTTCTCTCTCAACAGGACGTATACATTCGGAACAAGGCCATATGCAGAGACCGCAGTCTCCCTATGCTATAGCGAGTTTAGCCTATAGATTGTCTACATTATGGCGCTGGTTTATCTATACGCACACATGCATACAAACACATACACACGCTCACATATACGCATATATATATATATATATTCATATATATATATGTATGTGTATATATATATTCATCTTTGTTTATTGATCCAAAATTTCGACAGATAAAAGTTTAACTGTGCATATATAAACACTAATTATCGTGACTGTGTGTATGTATTGATATGCATAATTATAGGACTATAACTTTACAATGTATATATATATATATATATATATATAAAATACCTTTTATATATAAACACTAATTGCAGTTACTTTACTATATATATACGCACCTTTAATAAGGGTTTCGAATACGTCTGTACACAAATGTATACGTTTGCCGCCAAAGGAACTACCGATGTGCAAACGTGTGTGTTGATGATAACCTTGTCTGGCTCAGCAGCCCTGGTAGAGCAACAGCAGCCACAGCATCATTTGACTAATCAAATAATCGGATGTTGACGTCTCTGTGACTGCCTGTTCGGTCTCTCAGTCGGGCCTCAATTTCGTCCATAAAACACAGACAGATGCCAACAGATGTGGATTTTTTTTTACACAGCCAGTTGTTGGCGGTGCTCCAGAAACTGTGCCTTTGTGTTTGAGAAGTTTGTATCTGTAGGATTCTTATTGGACTTCTTGTAAACTGTTCAGCGTGTCAGGTATGTTGCGTTGAAGCGATTTTCGTGTCTTTATAATTCACACACGCTTATACAATACAATCTAATGCTTCCCTATCTTTTTTGGCAACAGAATTCTTGGTCTGAAATTTTTTGACGAAACCCTGACATAAGCAAATCACACGCCTACTCTGGTATATGTAAGGTCTGTGAAGCAGACCAATATAGGTTAAATATTAATAACAGTGATCGATGTATAAATACAGTTTTAATCCATAAAATTTGATTAGAATCTTTTAAAATGAGATTTTTCCATGGAACGCTGTAATTGTCTTCACCTCGGGGTCCGATTTACAATTTATCAACACACTCAAACAATACTTTATCCAATTTCCTCACGGAACCCTTGTCCTGCACTTGTCCAACCCTTGTCCTGCCCTCACGGAACCCTAGGGTTCCACGGAACACACTTTGGGAAACACTGATCTAATGAGTCTCAGTTGAAGTGGCGCTATACAAATTGCAATTAGAACTAGAATACTACTGTTCAAAGTTCAGAAGTGCACGCAACCAAACGAAAGAACATCGATGGCGCTGAACAACTGCAAGTGAAGGACTTTCTCAAGGTCCCTATATCCGTCTCAGGGGAGGGTAATCGAACAAGACGTTCGATTACCCTCTCCATGTTACAGGCCGAAGGTTCTTATCAATTATTGGCTTCCATGGCCACATTATATCAGGGCCGTCATTTCAGCTTTTTTCAGGGGGGAAGGACGTCAAAAAAGAAGAAATTTCACAATTTTGGGGTGTTTCTTCCAAATTTTGGGGGAAAACTCCATAATGTGCCCCTCCCCCACTGTCAAAGAGGTGTGGTCTTGTGAAAAAAGCCTTTGCAGACTCTAGTTCTGTTAATAGTATATTATAATTCCATGAATTTGAGTATAAGTTTTTTTCTTTTTTACCCCTTCTTCTTCCTCCTTTTATTGTTCCAGCTTTTTCATTTTTTTCTAAAAAAATCGAGGGGGGAAAATGTCCCCCTTGCCCCCCAAATGACGTCCCTGCATCATAGGCAGGTAATTGATACATTTAAGTTCTGTATGACAGAACCATTGTATCTGTCCATAATCTTATAGAATTTCGTGTAAGTTATGGTTTAGGGGTGCTCGGAAGTGTAGTGGTTAGCGTGCTGGACTGCCAATCGAGAGGTCGGGGGTTAAATCCCCGCCAGGGCAGAAATTTGGTTCGAGATTTCTGTTCCACTTGCATCCTCTGGTCAACTCAGCTACGATGAGTACACTGACCAAACTCTGTCAGTGGGAAGATGAGACGGCGAGGGGGAGGACTGGCCACTAGCCCTCATATGCCGAGGCTTAGAAAATGAAGTCGCTAACACTTCATACCCATGGCTGCCTCTCGTGCTAGCTTAAGGGACTGCTCTTCTTCTTCTATGGTCTAGTACATCTATAACAGAGTTAAGTATTCTAGTAACATCAATACTTGGTTCCAACAAGTGGTTATCTGGATGTTACGTGTATTTATGTTTTGGTTGTTAGCGCCTCTGGTTGGTGAACAATGTGACCGGCGCTTTATAAATGCACAAATACTATGCCCCGTCGCATACTTCTACAAAGCAGCATAGAAGCTGTGCAGTGGTCGGCCCTCATTGTGGGACAGGCTTCTATCCTATCTGCGACATGAACTTCCACTTTCTATGCCTGTAGATCGCAAGTAGTTGAAGACCATTCTACTTCACCGAGGTCTTTTTATGCACTTAGTTAGGTTAAGAGCACTTCCGATTAGTTTATATAGCGCTTCTTCTATAGTCCTACGCATCCGAAAGATAGAAATAATCTGAATGAAGGATAATATGAATAAGCTTACATAGGTCATAATGAATCCATTGTACTTGTAAGTGTTCATCTATGTAACATCTTCAGCCAGGGACGTTATTTGGGGAGGGGGAAGGGGAGGCATTCCCCTCCGATTTTTTGAAAAAGAAAAAAATGCCAAAAAGACAAGGATGAAGAAGAAATGGGTAATAAGGGAAAAAAGAGACTAATTTGCAGCACTGGCTTACAGTTTTGTACATGTAGACTAAATATAAACATAGGCAGCGATCTCGAGGGGACAAGAACCCCACATTTAACAGTGTGGGGGAACACAGTGTACTGTTGTTCCCCACATGGTGAAAAAAATTGTCGCGCGTTACGCGAAAATTTTTACCTCTTCTTTGCCACCCCCCCCCCCCCTGGAAAAAGCTGAAATGACGTCCCTGCTCTTCCGGACTTGATTCGATATAGCGCCAGTAGATAAGTTGATCCCATTGGCCTTGCGGACTGATCTTTTGGACATTGACCTGATAGAGGCTTGGCTTTGGTACGCCATCGGTTGATGCCTTGTGCATCAGACACCGGCGCAATAGAAGTTACTAATTATACATTGCCGAACCTTTACCTGACATAATAATAATAATAATCTTCGTTTAATATCTTCAAACTGACAACAACGCAGTATGATTACAAATCAGTACATGTTATGCGATAAACCTTAACTACTAAGAGAACAGACAGCCTGCAATACACGGCGCAAATTGCAGCCTACAAAGCATGTCCGCCTATGGGACTCGATCTCTGTACCTCTCGCACTCTACGCCAGATGTTATCCAATACGCTAACGGGCCCCATGATCCCCATGGTGGCCAGTCCTCCCCTCGCCGTCTCATGGCTGAGAAGTTTTGGAGATTTACACTACAATACACAAGGTCATGTACTGCAATGCTCGAGGTTATGTAATCTGCAAATCAGCTTCTTCATTCTTGTTTATCTTGATACTGTGTTGATAGTTAGCAGTAACTCTGGGAATCTTTCGAAGGAGCGCAATATAAATTCGCACTTGTGAGTATGATTCATTTTAATCGTATTGTGTTTCACGTTGAATATACTAGAGCCTTTATGCGTGGTTTTCTTATGGGCGTGTAATGAAGTCAGCGGGTATAATGGAGCCATTGTAATTATGTGTGCACATGTTTGTTCAAATGCATCAGTTTGGCATCCAGGATTTTCTTTCATATGCACAACAACTGGGGTTTGTTTTATTTCAAAGCTGACGAATTTAGACTGAGAAATTCATTGTTCGTTTGTGTCCTTTCTCGGTATTTAATGACTGGTTTGACCTAATAGGGGTGCTCGATAGTGTAGTGGTTAGAACCGTTAGAGTGCTGGACTGTCAGTAGAGAGTTTGGGGTTCAATTCCCGCCGGGGCAAAAATTTGGTTCGAGATTTCTGCTCCATCTGCGTCCACTAGCCAACTCAGCTATAGGCCTAATGATTGCACTGACCGTACACTGTCGGTGGGAAGATGAGACAGCGAGGGAGAGGACTGGCCAACCGCTTTCATATGCCGAGGTTAAGAAAATGAAATCGCTAACACTTCATACTCAGAGTTAGTTCAAGAGACTGCTCTTCTTCTACTTCTTGTCCTAGCATATAGGTGCTCATTTTAAAGTGTAATTAGAAATTTATAGAGAGCCATTCTATAGTAAAAAAAACTAATCAGAGGTGCTCTCTACGCGAGACTAAATGATACTGAGAGCAGAAATTTCATCAGTAAGCAAAGAGTAAACATAAAACTAGAAGACTTCAGCGTGGAGGGGCTCGCGCATACGTGTAGAACCCAAACAGCAGATTACTATATAGAGTTAACAGACACGATTTATTCTAATGACTAATACATCCAATAAATAGGCCTAATTATCAATAAACTTTACCCGTACTAGAAGAATTTCAGCCGTTGATTAAAAATTTAATATAAGTATATTTTATAACTATAATTTCTATATAACTATATTTTCCAAAATAGTTTCTAATAAATTGGTGTTCGAAACGCGCTCCCTCTGCATCAGTACAGGACTCAACTGTAATGATGCCTCATATCTTTGTGAATTTTTCATCGTCCGACTTTTAAAATTTATCCCACTTGAATTTATGATGCAGAGGAGTTTTTTGTGGAGACCTTACTCCAATCATCGGTCCCGGGCAGCCTCGACATGGTGCCCTGGTATGCGACTGATTTGAAACGCTGAACCTTTATCGACAAGCCTGGAAGAGGAAGTCTGTGTATCGCGGGCGTCACCAGAGGTTCTCGTCAACCGGCGGCCGATTTCGGAAATGTTTTATTATTATTATCACCATAATCATCATCATCATCATCATCATCATCATCATCATCATCATCATCATCATCATCATCATCATCATCATCATCATCATCATCATCATCATCATCATCATCATCATCATCATCATCATCATCATCATCATCACCATCATCATCATCATCATCATCATCATCATCATCATCATCATCATCAGCAGCAGCAGCAGCAGCAGCAGCATTAGAAACTCTGGGCCATATTAATAACGCCGGCATCGCTTTTCTAACGGTGTTTCTCACCCATGTATGTGGAAACTCTAGACTTTGGAAACATGGCATCCTCTCAAGCGCTTCTCGGTTATTACTCAACGATTTAATGCAGTCACCTTTCGAAGCACTTTCTCCCTGCCAGAACTTGAAGATTCTTTGCCAACCCAGATAGTAACAAACGATCCAGAGCCATTCTAAATCCAGACGGATCATTAAATTTTGTACCTCTTGCAAAAAATAAAAATAAAAAAATAAATAATAATAATGATCTTGTCCCAATACCATAAAGCTTTCATTACATACACGCAGCATACATTTCTGCCTACCGTAACAAGTAGCCTACTTGTTTTGATTAGTCAGATAGCCATGTGTACAGTACTTTAGTCCACCACGATTAGACCCAAGCCTAACTCTAGACTAAAAGGTCAAGCATATACATCGAATATTTGGCAAGGATTCATTGCGCACCCCACGGTGTCAGGCCGGTAAGGCGGATGTTGGCAGCTGGTTATGGGTTCAGTCTGTTATACACAGTCGACATGAGACGTTTATATAAAATCAGCTTTGCTATATGATTTCAGTGATATACGTTTGGCATGATCCGGTGATAATTTGTTAATTGACAATGGGTCATGTACAGTTGATCAGTCTTACAGCATATATACGACCTGTTTCTAGTTAGGTGGTCTATATCAGACAGTACCAGGGTAAGAGTAATGTTAGCAAATGTTAACTGTTTCAGATTGGAGAAGGAACTCAGCTACAACGGGTGAGATTTCAGTCTGATTTGGATTATATTCACCTACGTGTGGTTTGTTCAATTTCACAAGCATTCGACTTTTCTATGCAACCTGGATCTGGCAGGTTTATCAAACTACTCTGTGTAAGCTTATGTCTACAACTGGAGGGATAACAATATCTCCGTTGCGGAATTCTGTTTAAAATCGGTAAGAAATAAGTGTCGCACGGAAAGACACAGAATAACTCGTTTTATTTGGCTGCTAACAAGTAAACTGAGCCAAATCTATGAAGTACTTGACAGGGATTATGATTCAAATTTCAACGTGTAGAGGACATACAGAAAGCACAGAAGATGCACAGAATAACTCGTTTTCCTTTGGCTGGATACCAAGTGAACTTTGTCAACACAAGAAGCCACTTGAAAGAAATTGAAAGCCTATTCGGGACGAGAAACCGATAGTAGCACGAGACGTCAGTGACTGTTTTCATCTGGCTGCATACCAAGAAGACTATGCTAATAGTTGAGAGGATTTTCTCGTAATATCATCGACAGACTTCGTCGGTATGTCGGGCGCAATTAAAATCCCTGAAGTTCCGGCGAAAATGAACGAAACGTTTGTCGACGACGTTGTGCCTGGTCAAGAGGAGTCTCTTTATGATATACCGCGTCCGATGGCGACTTACTGCACATTCCTGGGAGAGGCGGATGAGGAAATAGCTGAAAGCGACTCTCCCATTCCGGCTCCACCGAACGAGATGCTTGTGTATTCGGCGGTAAAGGATCAGGACGCGGGCGTGACGAAACTGGTGGTACAGAGTCCCCAAGGTCTGCATTCAGGAGTGACCTCGTTCTTCGCACAGAAACCAGTCATCGCCGACGTCAAGATAATCAAGCATGAACCAGGTGGAAGCGCAGCTGCTGGGAAGATTGCTCGGTTCCTTACGACCCCTGAGGGACCTCCAAAGGAGAGCTGGTCCGCTGAAGCCATCAACCGCCTCGAAATCCTCTCCAACCTCCGGGACGACGACCTCAGCTTTCGCTTTAAAAATCGAACATCCACATTCGTAAACCCAGCCAGTTCGCACGCAAAGCAGAGCGTCTATATAGACCTTGGCGAATACCAGACACTGCTGAAGCATGATGCTGTAAAGGAGGAAGTGTCTGAGAAGGACAGCGATGATGGAGAGCGGCTCTACTCTCTTCCGCAGCCGCAGTGCTACAGCGAGGACACGATGAAAGCCGTTCAGACGATCACCCAAAGGTTTGACTCGTTCAAGCTGCGTCAGCTGAGGGTTCGTTCCTTCCGGGAAGCAGGCGGGCATACTAGACGAAGGACCTCGAATGCGTCCGCTGGACGTCGATCCTCAAACTCTGTCGATGGCTCGGACGAAGAAGAGAAAGAGAACCTAGATGGACGCAGAGGATCGGGTCAGCTGAGAGAGAGATCCGCCGCAGTCGAAGAGGTGGAGAGTGCGATTCTGACGGAAAGGGATGTCTACCGGATCGAGGTCTTTTACCGAGGACAGGAAGCAGAGGTTTACGTCTGTCGTTGCATAGCCGATGTCTTCGTGGGTGCCTCGACCAAACCTAACGAAGAAACTTACCACTGGGTCCAGACGCACACTGGCGTGCCCGTACTGCTGTTGAATACCGGTTCGGGGGTAAAACCGAGGGAGTTGGTCCTTCTGGTGGCCCAGAGGGACACGGCGCTTCCGCTGTGGCAAGACAAGATCAACTACCTGTCCGGCTATCACGAGTCTTCACCCGGCGTCCACATGATGAAGGTCTCTGGGAGTCTGAGCAAGGCCATTCAGCTGAGGATGATCGATGAAGTCGCAGCTAAGGCCTTTCTCGACAGGTTCTCTGAGATTACCTCCGATCCGGACGACGAACTCTGGAAAATCAGCGGCGCCGAACAAAACCAGGTCAAGGACGGTCGACGACAGAAGAAGCTCAAGTCTCAGGTATCGAAAGGTCGGCGAAAGCGTCACGTGACGAAGGCTGACATCTCACAGCCCTGCAATTCGACCCAGCTGACGAAAGTGGACGCCAAGGACCACAACTTCCGTGCGGCGTTCGGAGACCTACTTCCGGCCCTGAAGCTACTCGTGAATTCAGGCGATCCAAGCGCAATCCAGGACGAAGATTTCAGACCACGTTTGCCAACAAGATGAAAACAACCACAGTGTATTTCGAAAGGGTTCAGTTTTGTATACTAACAATCAATACGATGGTCAAGATAACTCTTGTTGGAAGCTTGAACCTAGCAAAAGTTGACTTTCTTTCTATTCTGAGCTAACAGTACCTTCAAAATATGACGCTCTCCTGGGTCGTGAAGTTGGAAGAGCGCGACAGTTAAATTTGCCTTGATTTTAAACTGTGCATATGGCTACTGTGAATCATCGTTCTCGTAAAAACGGCTAAATGACGGATGGCGTGGGCTTAATAATGACTGAATCAAATCCGCTTCCAATTACACGCTGCAGTATTCAATAGGCTTGACGGTGATTTTTGTCATCTGTACTTTGTCATCAGCAAAATTTCGCCAGAAGTAAACAAAGTTCCAAGAATTGCAATAATCTTTTATTACGATACATGGCTTGCTTATGCCTATTAGCCTAACACCACTAATGCATTAATACACGTTACACATTCATACGTCAGTCAGAAGATGTGTGGAACGGTGGCCGATTTGTTAGAGCGCTTGGCTTATAACGCGGAGAGTGCGGGTTTGAACCTCGCCCGAGGCAGTCACTGTGTATGGACCCTGAGCAAGTCCTTCACTCACAGTTGCACTGCGCCATCGATACTCTTCCGTATGGTTGTGTGTACTTCTGAACTTTGGAATGAAGGCAATATCAAATACAATATGCTCATTAACACAGTAAAAGTCTACTCTTTTCTGACCATTCGAAAAGGGTCAATTTCAAGATGGCGTCCAAGATGGCTGCCGGGAGCTAAAATTGTCTATATAGCTCAAGCGCTATTTAACCTAGAAAGGTGGTTTTTGTGTCAAACCATAGGGTTTATTGCTCAGCGTTCAGTTGAGATAACTTTAATCACTTGGTGTATCATTTCAGTATAGAGTAGACTTTTACTATGTTAATTAGCATGGCAAATGGTAACAAAATCAATTGAGAAACCTTTTGTATAAAGTTTTTTGGTCAGCGTTCAGTTGAGATAACTTTATTCACTTGGTGTATCATTTCAGTATAGAGTAGACTTTTACTATGTTAATTAGCATGCCAAATGGTAACAAAATCAATTGAGAAACCTTTTGTATAAAGTTTTTTGGGGTTAGGTGTTTTTTTTCTCGAATATTGACCAGACTATAGAGCAGTGCATATTTTAAGGAATTTAGACTACTGGGACAAAATCAGCCATGGGTCTAGTTCTGATCTTTTTTTGGAACTCGTCTCTGAAATACTTTCAGTGGCGGAGCTCTTGTCTGAGAGGTGGGTGGGAGAAAGTCGGCCATGGTCTGGTCGAAGATCTTGTTTAAGGAATTAATCTGCAAAAACTTTCAGACTTTTCTACGAATTCATATCCCGAAAAAGTTGATGACGTTTTTTTAAGTCATCGTCTTCCTTTTACAACTTTTCTCGGGTCTCCCAACCAATGATAAGGTAATTCAACAATAATGTCATTACTCTTTTCAGGAATTCGCTTAGAAAATGTACCTTTTCTTACAAATTTTTCCCCTAAAAAGTTTATGACTTTTTTGGGAATTTCATGACAATGCCTTTTACTAATTCTTCTTTTACTACTGGGACAAATCTTAAAACTCTTGCAACATTTGTCCCACTAGTTATACTTTAAAACATACATTACCTGGGACAAATCAGCCTAACTACTGGGACAAATCCTAAGACTACTGGGACATTATGTTCCACTAGTTATACAGTTAAAATATGCCCTGCTATTATAGGGTGCCCTTTAGAGTCGTGCAAAATAATTACTTTGGTACAAAGTGCGAATTATGTTTTCAAACCCCGAATGACATTGTACAGAATTGTTAAACATGAAGACTAAACAGTGATAAAGGCATAGTACACATTGAGACAAAGACGGATAAAGGATAATTACAGTGATATGGTGTATCGAAATTAGGCCTATCTTGTGAATTAACTACAAAACTGATATTACGATTGATAAGTCAACCTGTAGGCCTTTATTTGCGTATAGCCTAGTCAAGATCTAGGGAGCATAACACCTTTGATGGCTATCATGCAAAACCGTATAACGTCATGCGAAGTACTGCATGTTAAATGACACAAAGTTTATTTAGATTTGCAGGTGAATATTTCTGACAGCCACGTGACGATCCTGGGCTAAAATCGGGACACCAGCTTGGCAGAACGCGGGCCTGCTATGAATCTAAAAATATCTAATCAGCGTGGTTGTCTGGAACTCAGGATAAGTTTAATATGCGTTTGCTACTCGAGCCACAGCAGCGACGCCGAGGACCCCCTAGTCCTAATGGCTACTGTTCTGACAGCCAGTAGTTTACGAGATCTTATACCATTTAGACCTACGTCGACCTCACTTTAAGTCGATTGGTTCCAAACATCCTGCAGAGCACGGCATCCTTACTAACGCAAAAACAAGTCAGCGGCACCTCGATCTGACCTTAGTTTCATCTACATTTATTTTTCTTCAAGTCAGTTCTTTATTTTACTTACAAGCAACGTTCCTAATTGTATTCAACCGCAGTGTTGCAACCGTGGGCGGCGATCCCGGAGGGTCGAGGGGGACATGACCACCCCACCTTTAAGACTGTGGGGCACAGTATACAGTTGTCCACCTCCAAATTTTGAAGAAACACCAAAAAGGTCAACCAATTTTTGTTCGCGAGTGGGCGCGAAAAATGTTTTTGATCTCTTTTTTTACCAGATCAGTTCAAAAGTGTCCCATGTCCCCGCACCTGTCAAACAGTGGTTGCAACTATTTCTGCACTACTTTAAATTGCAATAACTGTGCAGAGATTTAATTGAACACCTGACATCTTAAACAGTCTTGTCCTACTTGTACTACACTTCATGCGTTTGAATGTCTTAAAGCAACGTAACTTATAATCGTAAAAGCAATCGTAAACACCAAATTCTAAAGCGCCACTCGAAAGCTAAGCGCAGGGCACCAGCTTATTCACAAGCGCTGGGTTGAGTCAGAGGGTAGTCAAAAGAAGGTCAGAGTCCGGTTGCCAGAGGATCAGAAGAGGAAGAGTAGATGCTAAGGCGGGGGTCATTTAGGTCCAGAATTGGGTATCAGGGGCTTTCACCTCCGGACGATTCACCTCTAGGGGTTTTCACCTCCGGACGTTTCACCTCCGGACCATTCGCCTCTAGGGGCTTTCACCTCTAGGGGCTTTCACCTCTGGGGGCTTTCACCTCTAAGGGTTTTCACCTCCAAATGTAAAATGAGACCTTTCGAAGAGATTTATTGTATTTTTCCAATACGCCGAAAACGAAACAGCAACATACAAACTATGCAACTAATTATCATGTCATAGATTGACATAGTGAGGCAAATAATCACTGCGTAATGAAGTAGATTTCTTAGTGTCAACTTATCAAAGGCCAATAAGTATGAGAAAGATGGGAGGTTGCTTTCAAGTTGTCAAAACGCCAGTGCTTCAGTAACCAGTTACAGTGCGGTTGACTCTGTCTTATGTGCCTATACGGCTAATTATGGTTAATTAAGGCATACATCTGTCCTTATCATCTGCCGTTATCAGGTTATTAGGTGCCTACTTAGCTAGGTTTTATAGGCGTTTCCATATCTTCTTATCGCAATTCATTTCTTATGCGCTTATGGTTAATTATGGTTAATTAAGGCATACATCTGTCCTTATCATCTGCCGTTATCAGGTTATTAGGTGCCTACTTAGCTAGGTTTTATAGGCGTTTCCATATCTTCTTATCGCAATTCATTTCTTATGCGCTTATGGTTAATTATGGTTAATTAAGGCATACATCTGTCCTTATCATCTGCCGTTATCAGGTTATTAGGTGCCTACTTAGCTAGGTTTTATAGGCGTTTCCATATCTTCTTATCGCAATTCATTTCTTATGCGCTTATGGTTAATTATGGTTAATTAAGGCATACATCTGTCCTTATCATCTGCCGTTATCAGGTTATTAGGTGCCTACTTAGCTAGGTTTTATAGGCGTTTCCATATCTTCTTATCGCAATTCATTTCTTATGCGCTTATGGTTAATTATGGTTAATTAAGGCATACATCTGTCCTTATCATCTGCCGTTATCAGGTTATTAGGTGCCTACTTAGCTAGGTTTTATAGGCGTTTCCATATCTTCTTATCGCAATTCATTTCTTATGCGCTTATGGTTAATTATGGTTAATTAAGGCATACATCTGTCCTTATCATCTGCCGTTATCAGGTTATTAGGTGCCTACTTAGCTAGGTTTTATAGGCGTTTCCATATCTTCTTATCGCAATTCATTTCTTATGCGCTTATGGTTAATTATGGTTAATTAAGGCATACATCTGTCCTTATCATCTGCCGTTATCAGGTTATTAGGTGCCTACTTAGCTAGGTTTTATAGGCGTTTCCATATCTTCTTATCGCAATTCATTTCTTATGCGCTTATGGTTAATTATGGTTAATTAAGGCATACATCTGTCCTTATCATCTGCCGTTATCAGGTTATTAGGTGCCTACTTAGCTAGGTTTTATAGGCGTTTCCATATCTTCTTATCGCAATTCATTTCTTATGCGCTTATGGTTAATTATGGTTAATTAAGGCATACATCTGTCCTTATCATCTGCCGTTATCAGGTTATTAGGTGCCTACTTAGCTAGGTTTTATAGGCGTTTCCATATCTTCTTATCGCAATTCATTTCTTATGCGCTTATGGTTAATTATGGTTAATTAAGGCATACATCTGTCCTTATCATCTGCCGTTATCAGGTTATTAGGTGCCTACTTAGCTAGGTTTTATAGGCGTTTCCATATCTTCTTATCGCAATTCATTTCTTATGCGCTTATGGTTAATTATGGTTAATTAAGGCATACATCTGTCCTTATCATCTGCCGTTATCAGGTTATTAGGTGCCTACTTAGCTAGGTTTTATAGGCGTTTCCATATCTTCTTATCGCAATTCATTTCTTATGCGCTTATGGTTAATTATGGTTAATTAAGGCATACATCTGTCCTTATCATCTGCCGTTATCAGGTTATTAGGTGCCTACTTAGCTAGGTTTTATAGGCGTTTCCATATCTTCTTATCGCAATTCATTTCTTATGCGCTTATGGTTAATTATGGTTAATTAAGGCATACATCTGTCCTTATCATCTGCCGTTATCAGGTTATTAGGTGCCTACTTAGCTAGGTTTTATAGGCGTTTCCATATCTTCTTATCGCAATTCATTTCTTATGCGCTTATGGTTAATTATGGTTACTTACAGTCACTCACGTTTTACCTTCATATGAG
This sequence comes from Allolobophora icterica, assembly GCA_963556255.1. Lineage (NCBI taxonomy): Eukaryota > Metazoa > Annelida > Clitellata > Crassiclitellata > Lumbricidae > Allolobophora > Allolobophora icterica. Next base: position 7,359,157 of record OY744603.1, read on the forward strand.
AGAATGGTTGAAAGCCCCTAGAGGTGAAAGCCCCTTGAGGTGAAAGCCCCTAGAGGTGAAAGCCCCTAGAGGTGAAAGCCCCTATAGAGGTGAATGGTCCGGAGGTGAAACGTTCGGAGGTGAAAGCCTCTGGAACCGAGAATTTGAAGGCGGGGGGATCAGATTAGTCAGGGTATGAATTCTTGAAGAAATGAGACTTCAATAATTGAATTTATTTTTGAGTGGAAAGCCCGAAGGGTGATAGATAGAGGAGCCTGAGGCAGATGCTGGTTGGCAATGATGAAAATTTGCGGAATTCAGGGCGAGGATCATTCCAGAGACGTGATGTAGTGTGGGATATGGTTCGGTTGGAGAACAAGCTTGATACAAGTAGTGACCGGGGGTCGAGAAAGACTATAAGACCGGTGGAGCGGATTTGCTGGATGGTGAAGAATTCGCGAGGATATTTGGGCTGGGAGTATTGTAAAGAGTTGTAAATATGTGATAGGAGTTTTAAATGAATTCGCTCTGAAATTTTTAGCCAAAGCAGTGATTTGAGGATGGGAGTGATAGGGCTCCATTTCTGACCACTTACATTAGTAATTCAACGGGAACAAGAAGAAGAAGGAGGAGGCGGAGAAGGAGACGGAGAAGAAGAATACGGGCAATCCAATGAGTTAGTCAGAGATGCATAAATGTGTACGAAGCGTTAACGACCTCATTTTTCTTAGCCTCGGCATATGAGGTCGTGTCAGCAGTCATCTCTTTCGCCGCCTGATCTGTCCACTAACAGTATGCGGTGGAAACTGGAAAGAATTTCCACCGCATTTTCCACCGCTAACTGTTGGTTATCACATCTGAGTTTTTTTTACTTTGTTAGTGGTGCAAGTGGAGCCGAAATCGCCTTAAAATATTTCTGCCATGCAGTGGGTTTGAATCCGCAAACTCTAACAGCTACACTATCGCTCCCCCTCAACCAGGACATCATCACTCAAAGATGTCCATCTGGTTCGTTTTACAGAAAAACTATTGTATTAGGCCAGAGGTTCACTGTTTCGTTTGTTAAGATGCTTTGTTCGCTGAGATGTGACGTTGTACTACCAACGTCACATCTCACATCTCACTCCACATCTTCGTCCGTCTTAAAACCTTGGATCATATCCGAATTCCTCAAGTGGAAATTATATAGATCGTTATGTACTCGTTACCAGATGTGACAGTGGATCGGGGACAAAGACAGAGAAGAGACCAGATCAGTTGGGCTGTCACGTGTTTTCGGATGTTTGATGGAGAAGGGAGAAACGGTTTGCTCTTCGGATGTCATTTATAGAAGGAAAGTGTTTGCAATGTACTGGAATATTTCAAGGCGAAACGATTTGGTGAGCGTTTAAGCTATTGAAATGACGGAATTCCTCAATTTCTGATGCTAAAATTTATTGAAAAATTAATGCTCTTTTGCATCCAGGCATAGGCGTAGACTCTGGGGGGTCAGCCGGGGCACGTGCCCCCCCCCCAATAATTGAGGAGCCGGGGCAATGCCCCCCAAAAATCGAGAGGAGAATTTCTTCAAAAATTAAAATATTATGTTTCAATATAAAGAAATTTCTTCAGAAACAGAAAAACAGAGACACAGAACTGAAATACTATCAGAAATTCATAATGAAAACAAAGATTTATATTATCTTCACTATCTTCGAAATGAAACAAATTGACATGTGAACAAAACTTCCCCTTTCATACGAATTAACATAACACCGGAAAACTCTGCTGACTGTCAACACCAGAGGTGAAAATTTCGGTTTTTGGTTTAAAACAAAAGTTAAAAGAAACCACAAAATCTGTTTTTTTGTTGTTGTTTTTCTTAAATAAATTTCTTATTTTTGTAGAAGTTAGTTTAATAGCATTGATTTAATAATTTTTTATTTCCGAAAATCGCAACTGAATTAAACTGAGTTGGAGCTCTTGTTCATGCCATTTTTTATGATTTTTATGATCCGAAATCCGAAAATCTTAAAACAACCAAATCAACAAAATCAATCAAAACGAAAAAACAACAAAACAACAAAAAACAACAACAAACAACAACAAAAAACAACAAAAAACAACTTTTCATCTGAAAAAACTTGTTTTTTCCACCTCTGATCCAGACCCCATGCCCCCCCCAATATTTTGGACAAGTTTACGCCAGTGCATCCAGGTCAAGAAAACAGAAATAATTAAATTTCAAACTGATATTGTAGAGTCGAATGTCCTTCGCTTGCCCTGCGTTAATTGTCCAGATGCACCTTCTATCAACGCCTGAAATTATTCTTCTCTTTCGCCAAGACTGAACTGGAATCACATCTGAGTAGATATCTAGGAGAGATGCTAAGAATGAACGAACGAATGAATGAAAGAACGAATGAATGAAAGAACGAATGAATGAAAGAACGAATGAATGAATGAATTAAAGAACGAATTAATAAGTAAATGAGCACAAGAACGAACGAATGAATGAACGAACGAACGAACGAACGAACGAGTGAAGTAACTAATGACTGAACGAACGAATTAACAAAGGAATGAAAGAACTAACGAATGAATGTGTGATTGAATGAACTTTCAATGCAATGAGGCGCTATGCAAATATAAAAACGCCAGAGATGGTCCGGCAGAAACAGCTCGCGTAAACAATCTTATCATTAACCTGAATATAATAGGTCTATTTTGAGTTTTAACTAGCTGTAACCCGTGAAAATCACGGTATATAAAACAATTATTGCAGTGATAACAATTAAGCTTACTTTCCCGTTATATTATGACGTCATATTATAGGCCTATTACACTGATCCTTTTACACTTTTCACATGACGCCGATCATTTTACACTGATCCCATTACATTGATCATCTGGATCGTTAGAATATTATCAGGATAACAATCATGAACATTACATGGATCTTGATATGATCCTGAAGAAAAACTGATCTTCTCATAGCATCGTTGTAATAGATTATCTTTTCGAACGTGTTAATTTAAGACAAAACATAATTCAAAACAGAAATTCCGAATTATGCCTTTAAGTTTTCCAGGAAGACATCGAGATTGCAGAACATAAATGTTGCAAATCGGCATATGCTTAAACTTTTTTCACAATTCCACATTCCTCGCTCAACCAGCACCCGTCAACCGTCCCATTTCTTTTCCTTTTCAATAACAATCGACTTTAATGCCTAAGCTTATCTCTTTAGCGTATAATCCCAAATGCAATCAAGCGCTAACACGCAATCGTTGGCTTACATATCCAGCAGGTTACCGGATAGATCAAATTTATTATTTATTCCGGATATTTCTATAGCGCCTCTCGAAGTCAACTACTACTCAGAGGCGCTCCCGACTACAGCATTTGATACTGTGTCGGAGTTTTCATGCCGTAGCGCCACGAGCAACTGCGAGTGAAGGACTTGCCCAAGGTCCTGACGCAGCGGCTAGAGTGGGATTCGAACCTGCAACCATCCGGTCACAAGGCGTCGAACTTACCACTGAGCCACCACGCCCCACGTAGCCAACAGACGATCGAGGCTGACCGCCCTAGCAGGGTAATCATGTATTTTATTCCTTACTACTGTACAATGATACTACGTAACTGTTGTAATAATAATCCACATTGGTTTACTCTGTTCCTGTAGGCACCGCTGCGTTGCTACCCGAGGTGAGATGGGATAGATCGTGATACGTTTTACGGTACACTATGGCTCTGTCTTGTTTTGTGATGTGTAGTTGTTTGTTAGTAGTACCTGCTGGGCCTCTGGCGTGGCGTAAAACCCCGTAAGCCCTTTATTTTGGCTGGTGAGCCCCTGGCGTGGCGTAAAACCCCGTAAGCTCATAGGGCCTGTGTTTTGTCTGTTGTTTTGTGTTGTGCATTTTGAGCCGAGGGATAAGAGTGAGGATGAAGGAAGACTGGATTAGAGGGAAGAGGAATTGGACGTGGATTCAAAGCACAGGGGCCTACAGTAACGATTTGACAGTGAAACCACAGCCGCAAGAGAAGGACATTCCCAACTCAACTCACAATGGGACAGATGCTTATCTTACCTGGCATAAGTTCTTCGTTACGAGCCTGAAGCTGATTTTTACACTTGAAAATAATTAGCAGTGTGAGGAGGAGGACCAAACATCACACCGTCGACTTTGTGATAAAGTAAAACAACTGAAAAGTTATTTTGTTCAATTTTCTTTCTATCGTCGTGTCTTTACAGGCTTTAACACGCCCTCTGACTCTCCATTTTCGACTTTGATTCGTTAGTTGCTGTTTAACGACACTTCGCCATAACGAAGGTGATTCGCGTCGCCCTCCTCCTTTCTCCAGGCTTGGGACTGGCACTGCCAGAGTACGGACAGTGGCGGAGTTTCTCGATTTTGACTGTCATCCTGCCCTCTTATATAACAAAGTAAGTAAGCAACACGGACCCGAAGTCCTGATTAACACTTTGTCAAATCTTTATTGTAACTGGTCTTTGACTGATTCCATACTGAGAATTTCAATACGAGTACTAACTTGACTGATTGACACCGAACAGTGACTAAGCTAAATATGATTACTATTGATGACCAAGCATCAATCGATTAGAAAATACCATTGCTTATGGACCATTGCTCAACCTTATAACAACAGACTGATTTGCAAACATCTTCGTATACTAAAAAGAAACAGAAACTTTTGCCTCACACCATGCAGGCAGCATCTGCAAACGAGGTCCTACATCTGTAAACCGAGGTTTATTCGTGGTAGGCCTACAAGTTCACATTTGTATTATTCAATTGTCAAGTATATCGTTTAGAATAAGATAATAATATTATCAATAAGATAATGATAATAATAATAATAATAATAATAATAATAATAATAATAATAATAATAATAATAATATTATACACGGGTAAATATATGGTTGAACCCCAAGAAATTGATACAAATGGTAACAAAATCAATTGAGATACTTTTTGTATCAATTTTTGTGGTTAGGTGTTTTTCTCGTATACTGACCCGACTATATTAGATTGCTCATACCGGAAATAGGAATGATTCACACTATAGCCATATGCCTTGACCGAGGCAGTACTGTGTGGGGACCCTGAGCAAGTCCTTCACTCACAATTGCTCAGCACCATCGATGCTCTTTCGTATGGTCGTGTGTAGGCCTACTTCTGAACTTTGGAATGAAGGCAATATCAAATACAATATAAATAGGCTATATATATAATATAATATATATATATATAATACAATATATAATATTGATGTTTACCGATTGATGTTCATTTTAACGGCGCTATGATATATCAGATTGTTCATACTGGAATTGGGAATGTCATCCTTGCGTAAGTTTGTACCATGGCTGGTATTGGCAGTTCCGCATGGATCGTCCATCCTGCCAACTCATTGTCAATGAGATTCCTAACGGGAACGCTTATTATGTCGCCCCTACATTTCCAGGTGATTTTACCATCTCCATCCTTTTCATCGAATCCTCCTCCGATGACAAAGATTCGTCCGTTCTCGAGAACCAAACCGAAGTGGTCGACACCAGTGTTGAACTGTTCTCTGTCTTGCCAGGTCTCCGTCTCAAAGTCAAACAAAAAACAGGTACGGCGTCCAAGTAAAACGGCCGATGTTTCCCAAATGGCAGCTCGCATCAGAACACAACTCCGTGGCAATGGCTGCGACAGCACAGTACAAGTGTTCTGTTTCGTATTATAAACTTGCACCTGGCGAGAAGGTTTTCCGTCTTCAGTTGATCCCCCAAATATGTATAACAGAGAATTATTGAAAGCTAGACAGTTTCCTGAGCTCTCGATAGCCTCAAATAAATTCCCGACTGTGGAGCATCTATCGCTGATTGCGTTGTAGGCTTCCACGCTGTCTAGAACGGTTTTATCGGAAACCACGATTCCGCCACAGATGTACAATACTTCATCGATAAACGCTGCGCTGTGTCTACGTCGGCCTTGAACCAAAGAAGCGCATTTCATCCAACCGGAGACAAAATTGTATTTCCAGATTTCGTCATAATTCACTCCTATTCCGCTGACGTAGATTGTATTGTCGTAAACGTCAGAGGTCACTTCTCTACGCATTTTAGCTGGTAACTCAGGTAGATTTGAAACTTCATACGGGTGCTGAAGATTTATTTTGACTACCTCCTGCGTTATTGTTCCATCGCCAACGTTTGTTCCAATGATAACAGCGTAGTTTCCGACTCCTGATGTACACTCTGTTGCTGCGACAAACAATAGCTTTTGTTTACCATTCAAGCCACACTCCTTGTATTTATGATTTCACTGTAGCCCTGTTGTATTTATATAGCGTCTCGTTGGACAGGGTAGCCGATTATTTGGGTGTTCGCCTTGTAACGCAAGCAGTATGGGTTCGATCCTCACCTGAGACTGTTAGGCTAATCGGATTAGCCTACTGTGTAGAGCAACTACACTCATAATTACTCAGCGCCATCGATTGATGCTTGTCATGAGATAGCAGTGCTTAAAAATGCATGATGATTTCATAATAAAAGTACTCATGTAAGCGATAACGGAATGAGGAAATAGGTTTGGTTGCTTTTTGTGCTTGGTGTAACACTTTAACGACGAGCTGCATTGCTTTCCCAGTAACTTTTAGTACTATCTCGACGTTAAAGTGTTCAAAATGCCATACAGAACTGGACGCTGACCCAGTCAAAACACAATTTGCTTATAGGGCCTACTGTAAGTCCACAGCACTCGTTAACCTAAAAGTCCTTGAAACATTTGTCTAGGTTCTTCTAAGGCCAAAGAACAGCCCTCGACATGTTCTTAATGTTAAAACATATATTTAAATGTTTTAAAATGAGCACTGGTAACTAGGTGTATAGGCCCTAAGTTTAGATAAAAGTCTGCGCACGAAAGAATGTGAGGCTGCTTGCAACTCTATGCAAACCTGTAAATGTCAAACATTATTTATGGCATACAGAAAAGTAATATATGCTACGAAGTTATGAACAAAACATAATAAAACAAATAATAGCATTGCAGTTGGACGAAACATCAAAAGAAACGTTGGAAAATTGACGAAATGCGCTTTAAATGTTGAGCCACATACATTATAGGCTAAATAAAGTCATAGATATTGACAGCAAGGATAAGAAATAGAAAGGCATATTTCAAAGATAATTATTAGTGCATAAACTACCTCCATAATTTATAGAAGGCGTGTTGGTTTTTAAATATGACTAAAAATGAGAAAAATCAAACCTTGAATATGTCCCAATATATTGCTGCTTGATAAAGGGTACAGCGACTCTAGATCCCTAGCTTCGAAAGAAACGTCAACTGCTGAAAACGGACGACTGAGGAATGCCTTGTGATCCTTTCCTAAATCATGTACTCTCTTAATAATATCGTTGACACACCCACACACGTCGCTTGCGGATCCTTTTGATCTTAGCTGACTGCAGTAACCTTCAAAGCTCTTCAGAATGGTATGAAAACTTTCAACTTCTTCCTTCTCGATCTCAAAGTCTTTAAGTTGCTTTTCTTTTATTACAGAAAGCTCCTCCAATAGAGAAACAGTGTGTTTGTCTATAATTTCTTTAAGCTCCAAATTTCTTTGTAGAATTTCACTTTCCGTCTCGGCTAATTTTGAGAGAACACTCTGCTTTCTTCGTTTCAAACCTTCAGCCTGCGACAAGATCTCATCAGCGTAGCTAGAAATCTTTAGCGCATTTGTCTGAATTATTTTGCGAATTTCATCCTCGATTGTGCTCACATCTTTGCACTTGTGTAATGCATGTGTTTCGACGAAACAGCTCACGCACAAGAGTCTCTTGCAGTCGGCGCAATAAAAGTCCAAGGGCTTCTGATTATGATCAGAACAATTATTTCTCGTTGGTAGCATCTTTCTGATGTCTTCCTCGGTTTCACATCCAATTTTCACAATATGATGATCTTTACTCTGCAGTTTGTGTGCTTTCGAACAGAAGTCGCAGAAGTTGATTCTACATTGCAAGCACCACATCGTAGCTTCTTTAATCATTGCTTTCTCTTCCTCATAGATAGCTTTGCAGATATCGCAAGCAACGACTGGCGAGCTAGACCTGTTTGGTTGCAACATAGTTTTCACATCCTTAAGATTTTCCATGAAGAAGTTCTTTGGCAGTCCAGACAACCCCTCCGCTGGAACGGGAAACGTTTTTCTGCAGATGGGACAAGGCATGTTCTTTCTCTGTTTCTTTTTCAGTGTTGGTCGTAACTGTTCGAGACACTGAAGACAGAATGTGTGAATGCATGGCAACATTCTCGGATCAGTGAACGCCTTGAAGCAGATACAGCATTCCGTCAGTTTCTCCAGCTGTTCTCCGGTTTCCCTTACAGCTGCTGCCATGCTATTCTGAATCTTATCTGGAATAAAAATGCAAACTTATTACACATAATTGGGAAACAACCACGTGACTTAGAATAAGAGGAGGAGAGGAGGAGGAGGAGGAAGAGGAGGAGGAAGAAGAAGAAGAAGAAGAAGAAGAAGAAGAAGAAGAAGAAGAAGACCAAGGGGAAAAGAAGAGAAACCCTTAAGCTAGCCTGAGAGGCAGCCATTGGTATGAAATGTTCTCGACCTCATGTTCTTAGCCTCGTCACATGGGGGCTGGGTAGATAGTCCTCTCCATCGCCGTCGGATCTTCCCGCCAACAGTGTACTGTATTTATTACATCTGAGTTGGTTAGGGAGCGGAGGTGGAGCCGAAAGATGCAAACGAATTTCTGCCCTGGTAGGAATTTGAAACCCAACCTCTCGGTTCTCAGTCTGGCACGCTAACTTCTAGAATACCCAGGGCCGGCGCCAGAGTAGTTAGCGCCCTAGGCGAACATGTAGCACTGCACCCCCGGCAAGTGCGATAACTAATTAGGCGAATGTAATGTAATGTAGGCCTAATGTAGACCTCCGAAATTTCTCAGCGCTACACAAAGCCACGTCAGGGAGACCAGCTTATTCACTAATTAGCTGGTCACTAGACCAGCTAATTCTGCAAACTGTGAACATAAAAGAGGAAACCAAACACTGAGCCAATTTCTTGCATCAGCGTGAATCTTTCTTCAACGTTGTATTGCCGTGTCTTTGAGTCTGTGACGTCATGTGACTCACTTCACTTACATGCAATATTGCCGTTTCTTATTTGCGTATAATTCATTTATTAATAAATGGTGGCAAAACGGTGGCAATATTAACAAAAATTTCTTTATGTAGCTTTTCTGCCGCCTCCCAGAAATGTGACGCCCTAGGCGGCCGCCTAGTTCGCCTAGTGGTTAAACCGGCCCTGAGAATACCGGTAACTAGACTATCAAGCACCCTGTGACTCAATCGTGACAAAATCCAAAAGGGCATTGATGGCAGAATAAGAAAGGACCTACACAGAGTTCGAAACAGTTTAGGGTAGAAAACTAGGCCTAATTTCGTGGTAGCATGATTTGTAAGACACAAATAGTGTAAATCTAATTGTAATTTACACCTTCTATCGCACCAGGATCTAATGCACAAAGCATGAATCGACAGCGCAAAAACCAAAGCTGTAATCAGGTAAATATCAAAAAACAAAGCTGTAATCAGGTAAATATCAAAAAACAAAGCTGTAATCAGGTAAATATCAAAAAACAAAGCTGTAATCAGGTAAATATCAAAAACCAAAGCTGTAATCAGGTAAATATCAAAAACCAAAGCTGTAATCAGGTAAATATCAAAAACCAAAGCTGTAATCAGGTAAATATCAAAAACCAAAGCTGTAATCAGGTAAATATCAAAAAACAAAGCTGTAATCAGGTAAATATCAAAAACCAAAGCTGTAATCAGGTAAATATCAAAAACCAAAGCTGTAATCAGGTAAATATCAAAAACCAAAGCTGTAATCAGGTAAATATCAAAAAACAAAGCTGTAATCAGGTAAATATCAAAAACCAAAGCTGTAATCAGGTAAATATCAAAAACCAAAGCTGTAATCAGGTAAATATCAAAAACCAAAGCTGTAATCAGGTAAATATAAAAAAACAAAGCCGTAGGCCTAAGCAGGTATAGGCATATATATATATATATATATATATATATATATATATATATATATATATATATATATATATATATATATATATATATATATATCAAAAACCAAAGCCGTAATCAGGTAAATATCCAGAAGATCAGTCCGCCAAGATTGAAAGATTGAAAGGCAGCCTATGGTGGATGAACAATTTGAACCATGTAAGTGTGAAGTTGAGAATGAAATGGTAGAAGCGACTGAGCAGAATGGACTAATAAAGGGAGAGAGTTTCAAAATCTAGGTCAATATAATAATAGACTTGCTTGATAATTCAAATGTAGTCTGCTGTCTTATATTTACAAATTTTAATATTCAAATATAGCGTAAACCTATTTATACCCACCAATCGTCGTCGTTTCGCTTAGGCCTACTATACACAATAAAGCACGTAATTGGAAACGAGGTGGGTGACTTCCAATGGCTAGCCTACGTTTTCATTTTCGATTTTGATTTTGTTCTCCAGAAATTAATACATGGTCTGAACGATCAAGAGTTTTGGTTAAACAGGATTTCAAGACATTCTAGTCTAATAGAATTTTAAAGATCATTCTGTAATCTGTAAGAACGTCGTGGCTGTCATAGAGTTAAGCTGTGACATTCGTTTCCAAATCCAGGTCACCGTTTAATGGAGGCTCCGGTTTTATTACTGGACAGATAACTACGTTAACAAAATATTTGTCCAATTCTAACTATAAATACATATTACAGTGTAAACTATTAAATGTGGATATCAGTAGGCTAAATACCTGGGATATCGCTATTACTAAGAATGTCTTACTGAACGTATGATCTTCTGATTTTTCCAATATAGAGTAGGTGACGAAGGTCTAGTGCCCTGCACTCAGCTTTGACTGACTACGATTAGGCCTATGGGGTCAGAGTAGCAAAGAGCACGACGCATGGAGGGCCCTCTGTCCTGGTTAGGCTTCCAAGGGCAAGAGGCCTATATTGTAGCCATATAATTTTATGTTCTCGAGGTTGTCTATATCGACCGTATGTCCCGACTCCCGACCCTGTTAATTTTTTTAAATGAATTGATCGGAGTGAGGCGTATGAATACATTGTATGTAAACATATCTGTGTGCGTGCGTGCGTGCGCGGGTTTGTGTAGGTGTGTGTGTGTCTGGGTATTTGTATAGCTCCCAGGGCCGGTTTAACCACTAGGCGAACTAGGGCGGCACATTTCTGGGGGCGAAAGAAAAGCTACACAAAGAAATATTTTTTAACCATTGCCGCCGTTTGGCCAGTCCAGAGGCGTAGGCCTAGCCATACAAGGCGCTCCTTAGGTGCGTACGCACCCCCTGTCACATTCCGCGCAAAATTTAAATTTGGTTCATTGTTCCATCTGATAACTATTATTTAGCCGCTGCCTACGGTGTTCAAAAAGCCCGTGTACTGCGTGTATGTATCAGCCTCTCTGCGGTCTGAACTACAGTCTGTATGATGACGGATGGTACTTGTCTATATAATGTACTAGGTTATTCTGATATGTCGGAGTAATTGACCTTGTTTGACCCCCAGCTGCACATGAGCCAGATTCTCTCTTTTAGATGTACAACCACGGCACACTTTAACAGTATAATCTTGCAGCTCCAGCGTTAAGGCTAAAATATGCCTGAAATAGTATGCCTTGTTCGTCTGTCATTTGCTCTCTCTCTCTCTCTCTCTCTCTCTCTCTCTCTCTCTCTCTCTCTCTCTCTCTCTCTCTCTCTCTCTCTCTCTCTCTCTCTCTCTCTCTCTCTCTCTCTCTCTCTCTCACTCACTCACTCTCTGTCTCTCTGTCTCTCTGTCTCTGTCTGTCTATGTCTCTGTCTCTCTGTGTCTCTGTCTCTCGTTTTCTCTCGTTTTCTCTCGCTCTGTCTCTGTCGCAGTCTGTCTCTCTCAATGTCTCTCTACAAGACTTGTGACCTGTACACTCTACATTGTACGAACGTATACAGTATTCAAAGCTCTCTTGAAAAAAAGAAACTAAGACTCAACTGATGGTAAGGAACTTCTAAATTTAGAGGAGTAGTTCTTGTTGCTTTAAATTTTTAAGTAGTACATACGTAATCTGCTTCTCGTTTCTACATTTGCTAAAGAGAAAGCGCGAAAAATCAAATTTTGAAATTACATTATATTTGTATAGACTTCGCACGTAGGTAGGACTAGGACTTAATAAACGTAGCCACAGGGGTTAGGCCTACAAGTGTTCAAATGAAACTGTGCACTGTATCATTAATTAATATTTACATTTTAAATTCCCATTAAACGTGTTAAACCATACAGCATAGGCTGCATAGCTAATGCAGTTCCAGACTATTACTTTAATTATGGCAAACTTTAAAATTTATTAAGTGCCATATTTTTATTTAATTTATAAGCAATAATGATTCTTAGATGATTACAATGAACGACGATACTAAATTAAAGATGCAGCATTCGGCTGCATTCCTGTGTGAAGGTTATATTAACTTGATTAATTTAATATTAATTAGGCCAAGTTATCGCACTTGCCAGGGGCGCAGTGCGACAGGTTCGCCTAGGGCGCCAAATACTCTGGCGCCGGCCCTGATAGCTCCTTTTAAGAATCTCTCAAGGGAGCTTGAAATGGCAATCTAATCTGATCTGAAAAGAAATGAGGACAACGCTTATAGTAGCAGTCCCAAAATCTCTGGCAAAGGCACTGGTCTCGAATCGCCTTCATTAATGTACGCGATTCTTGTTGGAATAACCAAGTCAAACCAGATGAAGCTCCGAAATATTTATAACTCTTTTGCTAAAGCCATAACTCATACGTCAAAATATATGCACATATAAACCCTGTACTTAAATCTTTGCACTGGTTTCCCAGTTTGTTCAGCACAGGATTTGTTTCAAAATGGGACATAGTTTATAAAACACTGGATTCTGGCCTATCACAATTCTTAGAATCCATCCCTATTCTCCAGATTTATCATTATACAACGAATTCGAATGAATGTCTTTCTCTTGTCATACCTAAAACTAGAACTGCTCGGTCTTGGGACAAACACTTTAACTGTGTCTGCTGCTAGTGCTGGACCTAGAGATTGTAAATCTCTCCCAGTAGGTTATCTGCTGATTCTGTTGTCTCTTATGTCAGTTTGTTCACGCCTCCTACCTTTTTCAATTCTATTCCACCATAGGCTGCGTCTCTGACTAAATGGACCAAACTCTGGATATTGACCTTTATTTACGGCTTCGTTCGGTTGATGCCTTGTGCATTAGACACCAGCGCGATAGAAGTTACAAGTTAATAATAACGGAAACTGTCGCATTGGTTGAGGTTATATAAATTCGCTCAATATCATCATCATTATCATCAGTTCCTGACGCCAGCCATTTGGCGGCGATGGGTACGAATAAATGATCTCCATTGTACTCGGTCATTTGTCAAGTCTATTGCCCCCTTAATGCTAGTCCAAGTGATGTTATGTCCTCAGTTATATTATCTATCCAGCGTAGTCTTGGTCGACCTTTGTGTCTTTTCCCTTTGAATCTTGCATGTAGTGCACTGTGTGGGATTCTGTCAACTGGCATTCTCTCTACATGTCCATACCATCGGAGTCTTCGTTGAAGTACTTTGTCTAGCAGAGTTGTTTTGATGCCTAATGATTGTCTTATGTCATCGTTTCTTATTTTCTGCAGTCTTGAAATTCCTGCGATCTTCCTCAGTCAGTTCATTTCTGCTGTAAGAATTCTTCTTTCATCTTGTTTTCGCATTGTCCAACATTCCGATCCATATAGGAAAATGGGTTGTATCATTGTCTCGTATATTTTTGTCTTGGTTTTCTTTGTTAATACTTTGCTCCTCCACATCCTGTTCATTATTCCAAATGCTTGTGAAGCGCGTCCAATTCTTCTTTGTATATCTTTTTCATTGCTGCCATCAGCGTTTTTGAGCCCTCCGAGATAGATGAATTGTGTATACTTGCTCATTAGCCTCTCCTTGGATTGTGATAGTTATTGGTGTCTCTTTGGTCTTTTCAATCACCATTGTTTTAGTTTTCTCTGCGTTGATCACTAGGCCAAATCTTCTACTGGTTTCGTCAATCTGTGTCGTAATATCCTGTAGTTCTGGCTCGCTTCTAGTGAGGAGGCCAATGTCGTCAGCAAATCGGAGATTATTCACCAGCTCTCCATTTAGCTTTATTCCTGCCTCGGTATTGCTGAGTGACATTACTGCTTCTAACACTACGTTAAATAAGAATGGGGATAAGATGCATCCTTGTCGTAGGCCTACTCCAGTTTTCGTGTGAAGGTATTCTGTGATCTTTGTTTATCTACTTTTATGGCACTTGATGATTTTTCGATATATCTCAATCTGCCTACTGTTAAATAAGTTGGCGTTAAATGTCTTGTGCAACTTCTTCGCCTACCACGGCGAACATGAATTTATGCTTAGTATTTTAGTTAACATAACATAAGATAAGTTGATATCAAATTCTTGATAAATGATTGAGCCGCATTGTATGTAACAAAGTTATTAGAATTTAAGGCAGCTTTCTCACAGTGAAGTTCACAGTACTCGGAATTGATAATTAACTATACCAATTATACAGAAAGTAGGCGATTGTTCAATCATCAGAGAATAATATTCAAAGTTAATATAAGTCAATCAGCTATAATCAGCTTGAATACTACGAAATATTTCGTTGTACTATCGATTTAGTCCGTCCATTCACAGAGTTTAGTGGGAATTAAAGACTTTTATCCCATTCAAGAAATTCCCTCGTTACTGCGTAAGCATGTACAAGGGTTTCTACTGGCAATGTCGCATGAATCTTCCAACCGATCTTTTTATCATCGAGGATATTCTGAAGAGGAACATAACGTACGTCGTCTCTGCATTTCCATTTGGTTCTACCATCTTTATCCTTTACGTCGATTCCTCCTCCGATGACAAAGATTCGTCCATTCTCAAGAGCCAAACCGAAGTGAACAACATCAGTATTAAACTGTTCTCTCTCTTGCCACGTTTCCGTCTCCAAGTTAAATATAAAACAAGTATAACGTCCGAGTAAAATGACAGATGTCTCCCGAAGTACAGCTCGCATCAGATGATAACCGCATGGCAATGGTTTCGAAAGCAGAGTGCAGATGTTCTGTTTAATGTTATACACTTGAACATGACTGACTTTTTGATTGTCTTTGTCTTTACCACCGAAAATGTATAGTGAACTCTTGAATGGAACACAATTCCCAGAACTATTGATACCTTGAACCAATTTTCCAACAGTTGTGCAGTTGTTAGCGACGACATCATAAGCTTCAACGCTGTCAAGAGCACTCATGCTAGCAACCGCAACTCCGCTGAACATCTGCCATAATTTATTTACGACAGATTCAGTAAATCCTCCACATACGTACAACACACCGTCTAGAAAAGCTGCACAATGTCTACGTCGGCCTTGAACCAAAGAAGCGCATTTCACCCATCCATAGGCAGAATTGTATTTCCAGATTTCGTCCCAGTTGTTTCCTATTCCAGTTACATATACTGTGTTGTCGTCGATGGCGGCCGCAGTTTCGATAACCATTCTACTTGGTACTTGCTGTAGTTTTGAAACTTCATTTGGACGCTGGAGGTTGATCTTAACCACATCACTTGTTATACTGCAACCATCCGTGTTTAAACCAACCATTACCAAGCAATCGTGGAAATATGAAGCGGTTTCTGCTTAAACAAAATTCAAGAATTAGTTGAATATGCCATATAATATAGGTGCCGTCTCGCCAATAATATGACACGAAACTAAGTTTTTGCACATGGGCATGAACGAAGGAAGACAGGTAAGTAATAAGTAATATATATACATTTATATATACATATATAATGCCTTTAGTTGGTTAAATATAAGTTGGGGTTAAAATAAGAAGAGGGAGGGTAAATGCAAGTAGCCTAATTCTTGAAGTTGGATAAGGAAAGGGGTCATCCATATATTACGTACGCAAAAATCCGGGAAAATTGGACCCTCTCCCCCTGTTCGCAAGCGTACTTTCTTCCACCCCCTCACCTGCGTACGTACGCTTGACGCAGACCGAAGACCAGCTGCAGAAAGTGTCTCGACAGCTCCAGGCAGCGATTGTCTGCACTTTAGGCCAGATTGAAGGATGAGTAAGGGCCAATATAGACAAATTATAGGTGTTTCGTTCACAGCACAGAATAAATGCACATGGCTTTTATATGTAATAAAATGCCATCGGACGACTAGGCCTATAGGACAATACAGAGTTATAAATAGGCTAATGTGAACGTCATAATTAGAAATTTATTTTGCCTACGTAGGCCTACACATTTGTCCCCCCCTCCCCCCGTTCGCACCCGTACGCAAAATCGTCTAAATCCGACCCCCGACCCCTCATTGCGTACGTAATATGTGGATGGCCCCAGTGTACTATGCTTAATGCTGTTATGTTTGTCAGAGCTTTTCTGGGGTAAAAAGGATGGTTTTCAAAATCTGTTCAACTGCTCCGTGGCCAGTAGCTAACGGAAGGTTAAGTTTTCGCGGAGGAAATATTTTCAGAGTTAGAGCGCATATAATAAGCACAGGTTTGGTTAATTTTGCTTATACATTCTTAAGTATGGCGTTTTACTGCACTCATGAATGGTAAACTCTGAGTCCTCGTTCAGCGTACTTGCCCGAGGCCCTGACACAGTGGCTATCTCAGTGAAATACCTGCCCACTACGTGCTACAGCACAATCTCAAAGCCAACAAGTTACTTTTTAGCTATAGAAGGAGCTTTAACAATATCTCAGAAAATGTTACCTTGAATTCGCCCAACAGCATTGCTATTAGCCAGGAGTAAGTTTTCATAATCGGGAGTTACTTCGAGATAAACTTCAACCAAAAGACTTGGACGACCAAGAAATGCCTCTTGATCTTTTTCCAAATCATCTGCCCTCTGGAGTATTTCGCTGATACAGCTACAGACATCGCCAGCCGAGCCTTTCGAATGTAGTTCAGTGCTGTAAGCCTCAAAACTTTTAAGAATTGTATGAAAGCGTTCAAATTCCTCATTTTCCTTCTGAAATTCCTTAATATGCTTGAGTTTTATGACACTCAGCTCATCCAATAAAGATTCTGTTTGTTTGTCAATCAGTTCCCGAAGTTCTTGATTTCTGCGCTGAATTTCAAGTTCAATTCCTTCTAATTTTAGCAGAAAATCCGCCTTTCTCTGTTTTATTGCTCCCGATTTAAATAAAATACCGTCAGCATAGCTAGATATCTTCAATCTATTCTCTTCAATCGTTCGACGGAATTCCTCCTCAATTGTTGTCACATCTTTGCATTTATGTGAAGCATGAGTTTCAAGCAAACATGAAACGCAAACTATTTTCTTACATTCAAGACAATAATAATCTAAAGGCTTTTGATTGTGGTCACCGCATTTTCTCGATGGAAACATTTTTCTTGGGTCTTCGTCGGTGTCGACCCCAATTTTCACAATACTATGAGTTTTGCTCAACTTGTGCAGTTTGTGTGTTTTCGAGCACATATCACAAAAGTTCTCTCTACATTCTAAACACCGCATTGTAGCTTCTTTTGTCTTTTCTTCGTCTCCTTCGTGAAGGGCTTTACACATATCGCAATCAATGACCGGCTTTTGACCTAGTTGTATCATGGTTGTCACATCCATCAGATGTTGCATGAAGAAATTCTGTTGTAAGCCATTCATTCCTTCTGCTGGAATTATAAAAACTTGTCTGCATAAAGGACATGGCATATTCTCTCCAGGTTCCTTCTTTGCTGCTTCGCCTGTTTGTTTGAGACATTCGAGACAGAACGTGTGAATGCATGGCAGCATTCTTGGATCTTCAAATTTCTTGAAGCAGATACAGCATTCCGTCAGTTTCTGGAGTTCTTGTTCGGCTGTCGCCATTTGCGAAAGTCTGCAGGTTGACTCTCTACAATAAGTTTTTTAAAAACTATTAACGAATCGGTATTTAACTCATTTACTTAAGTCTCGTTTAGAAAGTTGTTATCCATCTTCATTCATATTTTCATATACCAGCAGTCTGTAATAAAACTTTAAAATACCTTCATGTTTACTGACCTATTACGTTGCTTTTTTTAACAAGTCCTATAATCTTGCCTTTAACTACTAACTACTCGGTGTAAAGTCCAGTATGAGAATTGCAGAAAACATACTGGGGGTTTAGACTTTGATTCATGTGGAGTTGTGGTGTGCAATGAAGGCTTAACTATGGCCTATGGGGTCCTAAGAAAAACGAGGAGGTTGACCCCCCAAGAATTCTCACCGTCGTATAGTCCTTTAGCAGTCTTAAAACACACAGGCAGAAGAGCGAAACGTTAATACATTAAAACAGGTAAAGATATAGATAGAGTAGTTGACCCTGTATGGAATATGTAGACAAAGTAGCGCCAGCGAATAAGGGAGTCCGTTTGATGGTTATCCACGGCGATACAGGATAACCCCACGCCTAATTACATTACCACTACTAGATATATATTAAGAAAGTTGGGAAAGGAACTGGACCGATTTCCACGACTGCGCTTTCACTTTCGATTTTAAATTACGCCCTAATTTGGTCGACCATCTGGTTTGACCATCTGGGTTTTCTAATTAAGTTGGGCAGTTATAATGTAAATTATCAACTTATTGTTTTATATCAACACAATTTTCACTCGTTTAAATCAATACTTCGTTGTATGCCTAGCATAGCCTAAGCCCTAATAGCTGCAACCTCGCCCTCTTCATTATGAACTCCATCTTACTGTTAGTAGCTCAGCCTTTTAACAAAGAATCACTAATATTGTTTCTCAAATTTATTATCAAAACACATGTTTTGCTTACCTTCCGTAAATGCGTATAGTAGCCAGAAGTTAGAATTCAATTATTCACGAATTTTCTTTCACTTTATGCGATCTTTTCTCTAAAGTTCCGCGTTGAATCATCGTTTCAACGGAGGTCAACGTTAGGCTATCGCATGTGGCGACCTCTTTTCAAACAGATTCAGAAGAGAAAACATTCGTAGGCCTAATCGTAGGACAATCTTGCAGTGACACGTCGTTGTACATAATCGTACAACTTGAGGGACACGGTAGATTGATTTCAGCCGCTCAGTTTATTCCTTTACCTAAGCGTAGGCTGCTTGGGCTGACTATAGGCTACATGGTCGTATAATGCCAACTTTTGAAGCTCCCAGGAACATCAAAGCCATATGAAAACAGTCTTCATAAGACCATCATCCAGACCAGACGAGAAAACCACCAGCCACACAGTGGATCGCATACGTTGACTTTAAGACCGCATTTGACACCCTGGAAATAGCCAGATTGACTCCAGATGGAGTCAATCTGGCGTTTACTCGGGAGTTGATGTAACCAATCCAAGATGATCTATCTTAAGCGTACCTATTTTACCGACACTTTGAACAATGCACGAGTTCAAGAAGAAACATTAGATTGGTTTTAAGTGGAGTAAGACATGGCGATCCGATGAATCCAGACAGAGGCGTAGCGACCGCCCTCCGTACCCTCCGACCGGAGGGGGCCCCGCAAGGAAGGGGGCCCCTTAAACTGGCAAAAAATAACCGTGAACGGCGTGAAGTCATTATGATACTGTTTTGATACATCACATAATGTATTGTAAGCAGGGCCGTATTAAGCTGGGTGGAGGCCCCAGTGCACCGCCGTGGTGGAGGCCCATAGGACCATGGACGTCCGGAGGGGTAAGGGGGCATTTCCCCTTGATTTTGAAAATATTTAAAAAATAAAATCTTGAATTTTATGATTTTCGAACAGTCCCAACACGATTTTCAATGCTAAAAAAACAATTATTGAAGTAAGTAAGCTATTCTATGTAAAAAACGTCATTTTACCCCCCCCCCCCAGAAAATTTTGCCATCCTAGAAATTTTTGCCCCTCTGGAAAAATTCCTGCGGACGCCCAATACAAATACGCAGTAAGATTACATTGAAACATGGCAGTAGTTATCAAGATTAAACACACGTTTTGGCAGCCATGCCATTGAATCTAGAACTAGTAGGCCTAGTAGGCCCTATGCCAGAATTAAAGCCCAGAATTTAGCATTTCATGTATCGGCTGATACTTCAGAAACAAGTTCAGGGATCATTTCCTAATGTGGAGATAGCACTCCGCATGTATCTGGTGCTTATGGTCAGTAACTGCAGTGCGGAACGTTCACTCTCAAAAATGAAACTACTAAAGAACAGACTTCGCACATCGATGGGGAATGATTTTGGTTACAATTGGGTGCTTTCTTTGCTTTTTAATCGAGTGCACTGTACTAAATTTTGTGGTATCATTTCCCCATACAAATGTATAAATGCTAGCACTGTACAGGGGTCAGGGCTTGGACCAATCCACTTTTTAGCCGCCATTTCTGGACTTAAATTGCTTCATGCAGGGAACCGATTATTCAAATACGCTGATGATTGCTATTTGATAATTCCTGCCTCAAACATAACGACCACTGACTCTGAACTTGCCCACATAGCTGAATGGGCCAGAAATTGCAACTTGCGCTTAAATCATAGTAAGTCTTGTGAAATCATAATAAGGCGTCCTCGAACCAAAATTCTAGATACCCCTCCGCCCATTTCTGGGATCGTACGTGTAAATGAAATAAAAATTTTGGGAGTCACTCTTTCTGAAAAAATTGGGTTCTCCTCGCACATTAACAACATCTGTTGTAAAGCTAAACAATCCTTTTTTGCTCTGCGAGTCCTGGTTTCGCATGGATTAACTGGAAGCCGCCTTCATGATGTTGTACGTTCCACCACAGTGGCACGAATGTTGTACTCATCTCCAGTCTGGTGGGGATTTTCCAATGGTCTTGAGAGAGAACGTCTCTCTGCCTTGATACGTAAGCTTAAGCGACAAGGGTATCTGCCAACTGATACTCCTACATTTGACCTGCTGTGTTCTAAGGCGGACGATGCTCTCTTTGCAGCAATCCTTCAGAACCCAGGGCATGTCCTCCATGATTTGCTCCCTCCGATACGATCTACCGGATATTATCTTCGACCTCGCCGGCATAATCGCGAGATACCACGATGTGATCCTTTGACGGGGAAGGGTTACATTGCTAGATTACTGCATAAATGATAAGAAAACACTTGTTTTTTTAATTACTTATTTTATCATTTTTATTTCGATTTATTATTACTTCAATGTTTTACAATCAATGCTTCTAGCTTCTGTCCCATTGTGCGTTTGCTAATGGTGTAATAAAGAATATACTTACTTACTTACTTACTTATGAGCGGTTGTCCCAGCGCGAAGCAAAGAAGCTGACATTCTGCGTGAGATCAACTTTGAGGATCTGGTGACGAAATTTGCGAAGAAAACACTCAAAGTTTTGCTAATTTGACATTACCTCATGCCCGAGACAAACTGTCTTCTGAACTTTTAACTCTTTCTTTGTTTTAGATAATTGTGTTAAATTGTGTCTGTGCACAATGCACATTACTGAAATATTTCATAATCAGTTATGAATCACAAGTCAAAAAATTTCTTTAACCTTTGTGGTGGAGGCCCCTATGTGGTACACATGCCTAAATCCGGGCCTGATTGTAAGGGGCCCCGGATGTATGTTCGGAGGGGGCCACGTTCTTTGTTGCTACGGCTCTGAATCCAGACCTTGCTACCGAACCAATGGACGAAATGTTGAAGCCCAAAGGCCATTGGTGGCATTTTGAGGGTAATTATATATCGGTGAGAGACCGTCATCGACCTAGGCAATGCCGATGATATTTCCTTGATAGCGGTTATGGCGGATGTGCTACTCCTGCCGTTGGAAGTTATGGGTAGGGAGTCCAAGGGCTTCGGTCTGAACAAAAGCTGGAACACAACCTGAATCCAGACCATTACGCACTTTCCGTCTTGCTAGGTACTTTCAACGGCTGCAGGTAATATGCTGAAAGTATTTGATTACATTGAAACACACACACACACACACACACACACACACACACACACACACACACACACACACACACACACACACACACACACACACACACACACACACACACACACACACACACACACACACACACACACACACACACACACACACACACACACACACACACACACACACACACACACACACACACACACACACACACACACACACACACACACACACACACACACACACACACACACACACACACACACACACACACACACACACACACACACACACACACACACACACACACACACACACACACACACACACACACACACACTCACTCACTCAATCACTCACTCACTCACACACTCACACACACACACACACCTTGACAGCTTAGGCATGCTGTGCCTTAGAAGGATCCTACCGAATTCCTGTATGGCTCATGTAAATAACATAACGATCAGTGGGAGAACAGCAACAATACCAGTCTCTACCTTGATCCGGAAACGCAGATTGAACTTCTCTGAGCACATCGTGCGAGATCCTGAAAACGAGGACTAAGGGTTGCTGTGGTCCGCAATGAACAAGCAGCTGAAGGACTGAAGGAGACAATTATCCTAATTTGTAGTATGATCGTCATCATCATCTCCACCACCATCATCATAATCAATCGTGAACATCACATTCATCGCCCTCGTCGTCATCAATAAGTAACTCCAATATGCCAAAAAGTTAGATATAAGAGCAGTTGTCCGTCAAGGGCACCCTCAGTGATGTCCAGCGACCCTCAAAGCACCCAACCCAGCGGCCACTATTTCACCTCTGATGCAGCGTGTAATACAACCTCTACGGGCTGCGGCGAATGAAATATCCAAACACACAACTGTCTCAACGTATCATATTTTCAGAGTTTCTTAGCTTCTAAAGTTTTTCCGATTCGGCGAACGCAGCAGTTACATGTCTATAGCATGAACAAAACTTAACAATTAAATAATTAGGCATTGTCTTTAATGTCATAATTCTAATCGTAAGCTCCGGATTTCTTCAGCACGCGAAAGGAAAGTCTTATGAAGAGGCTAATTTTCAAGCGTTCTGCCATAAACAAGATCTGTGAGACAGTTATCTTGCAGTTTCCGGTTCTAAATCCGGATCCAAAGGGCAGGGAGACAAATAGGCTTATGGTAATTGGTGCATGGAAATGGAGCGTCAAATCAGGGTTGGAAATAAAACTACAATCAATTTATAATGTGCATGAAACACCAGGGCCTACTACGTAGGGGGGGGGGGAAGGAATCAGACTGCTTCCAATTTGTGCCAGGGGGGGAAAAGTTTCCCCCCCTGGAAAAGTCACTAATTTCTAATAATTAGTGACTAATAAATTGACTAATTACTAATGATTCTTAAAGTATTGTATTGTGATGTATCAGTATTATGGGCCATGTAATATTTGCTGAGGTTACCATACAGTGTCTAAGCAGTGTTATAGTGTATCATTATTACTTGTTTTTCTTTAGCTATTGGCCATTATGTTCTGCTATTTTTTTGTTGATGAAAGATGCAAAAAGTATTTAAAAAATTGAAGAAAAGCATTCACAATCCTGTTGATTTAGAAATTTCCAAAATATGGGACACATGTTAAAATATTGGGCAATATAGGACACTGTTCAGCAAATATATGGGGATTTTAAAGATTGCATTATGAGTGCACATTTCTGGTGTAATGCAGCGATAACAGGCTCCATCCCCACCTACTACAGTGTTATCCAGTTGACAATTATTTTGCAGGAATATTTCAAGACCTGATAACCCCATTTTCACTGCACTACACAACAATAATTGTAGCACTGAAATTTTGTGCCATATTTATTACAGCTTCTCCCATAAAATTTTTACAGTGCAGTGGGAGCCCTGCAGAAATTAATTCAACAGTTCAGTTGAACTAAAATGTATGGTCTTCCAAAGCCAGTTTTCTTGCTCCAAAAAATGCATTAAAACTCACCTACGGCAATATAGAAACCTTAAATTTTCCGGGGGAGGACCCCCGGACCCCCACTTCAAGGGGAGGGGAGGGGAATGCACAGGAGAGGTAAAGGGAGAGGGGAGTGGAGTGGGTGGGGAATGGGAGGGGAAGAGAGTGGGAGGTGTAGTGGAGGAAGGGGAGATAGGGGAGGGTTTACAGTAAGGGGATTGCCTCCAGCTTACAGGGGGGATAGTAGGCCCTGTGAAACACTGCAGTTTTTGTACTATGGTAGAATGCAAGTCAATTTTTCATAGGCGTGTATCAGAGATGGTTTAGGCAATGTTGCATGTATCTTCCACTCAACCGGTTCATCATTAAGGATGTTCTGAAGAGGGACATAACGTACGTCGTCTCTGCATTTCCATGTTGTTGCGCCAAGTTTATTCATTTCCGAGATTCCTCCTCCGATGACAAAGACTCTTTCGTTCTCAAGAACCAAACCAAAGTGGGAAATTTCGGTTTTAAAATGTTCTCTTTCTTTCCAAATCTCCGTCTCAAAGTTAAATATAACACAAGTATCACATCCAAGTAAAATGACAGATGTCTCCCAAAGTGCAGCTCGCATCATTGAATAGAAATATGGCATTGGTTTTGAAAGGAGACTACATTTGTTCTGGTTAGTGTCATACACTTGAACGTCACTAACGTCTACGTCGTCTTTATCTATTCCACCGAAGATATAGAGTGAACTCCTGAATGGAACACAATTACCAGAGCTCTCAACACCACGGAACAAATTTCCTACTCTGGCGCACTTATTATTGAATGAGTTGTAAGCTTCCACACTCTCTAGAATGCTTTTATTATGATCCACGATTCCGCCACAGATGTACAATACTTCCTCGATAAACGCTGCGCTGTGTCTACGTCGGCCCTGAAAAAGAGATGCGCATTTCATCCAACCAGAAGCCATACTGTACTTCCAGATTTCATCGTTTTTCTCTCCTAATCCTGCGACGTACATTGCGTTGGAGAAAACTGCAGCAGCACCTTCGGGACACATTGAAGTCGGCAATTGTTGTAGATTTGAAATGTCGTTTGAACGATGTAAATTTATCGTTACTAATTCTGTTGTTACGTTTAAGCCATCATTACACACTCCAGCGACAGTCACGCAAGTCTTGGATCGTGAAGTAATTTCTGTTTTAAATAAAACGTGAAAAAAATGCGTCTCTAAAAACATATCTTCCTCAAATGAAACTAGAAGAACAGTCATTTACGTCGACGTATACGTCTAAATTTCCAATATAGCTAACTTGTATAACTATTCGACATATAAGTAAGGCGAGGAATCCGAGATACTGACAAACATTTGTCTCAACAGTACATAAGCTATGTTGCAAACTCTACGAAAGAAACAAGCACTGCATTCTGCACGAACTCTAAAACAGATGCGTTGTATGATTCCTAATGTTTAAGGGTTCGGTTATTCCCATAATACGCCAATATAACTCGTGTACACTCGGCTTGTTCGCTCAAGTACTTTTGCATTGCTGCACTATAAATTTGATTCTAAAATGAACTCTACCAGGCGCAGAACGGTAGGCTATGTGATGACTCATCAGAAACACCGAGAAATAAAAAACTCATTTCTATGTTCTCATTCAACGATCGATCTAAATTATACATAAACTTTATTTTGCCTTAATCAAGTTGAAAAAAATTCATTCAATTAAAATACAAGGAATAAAGGTAAAGAGTTATTACATCAAAACGACAACTAGGCCCTAGTTGAAGTAGATATGAAATACAAAATCTTACTTTCAAGTTTCCCCACAATACTCTGATCAGTTGAGTCTAATAAAAGTCCTTCAAAATCTTTCGCTTTAAAAGAAACTTTGATGAATTCACATGGACGATCAAGATATTTTTCGTGACCTTTTGTCAGCTCATCTGCTCTTCTCAATATCTCATCGAAACTTCCACAGATGTCGCTTTCCGATCCTTTCGAGCAAAGCTCGGTGCTGTACGACTCAAAACTTTTAAAAATTAAATGAGAGTGTTCAATTTCCTCCTCCTCCATCTGAAATCTTTTAAGTTCATCTTGTTTCAGCAAAGAAATTTCCTCAAACAGAGATGTTGTATGTTTATCTATGATTTCTTTAAGCTCTTGATTTCTTCTCTGAATTTCACATTCTACCCTGTTTAGTTCAATGAGAAACTCAGTCTTTCTCTCAATATTGTTTCTTCCTTTGGACAACAAATCTTCAGCGTAGCTCGCTATCTTCAATGTACTCTTCTGAATTGTTTGACGGAATTCCTCTTCAACTGTACTCACGTCCTTGCATTTATGTGATACATGATTTTCAAGTAAACACGAAACACAAACTAGTCTTCTGCATTCTGGACAAAAATAGTCTAACGGCTTTTGCTTATGGTCAATGCAATTCTTTGTTGGAAACATTTTTCTTATGTCATCTTCGCTTTCACTTCCAATTTTCACAATATGATGATTTTTGCTCATTTTTTGCAGTTTGTGTGCGTTGGAACAGAAATCGCAGAAATTGTCACCACATTCTAAACAACGCATCGTTCCCTGTTTTGTGGCTTCCGTTTGGCCTTCGTAGATAGCTTTACAAATGTCACAATGAATGACTGACGTGCTACTTAAGTTTAATATTGTTGTCACATTCATCAGATTTTCCATGAAGAAGTTCTTCTGTAAGCCATTCATTCCCTCTGCTGGAATGCTAAACTCTTTTCTACATAAAGGACATGGCATAATCCCTCCTGGTTTCTGCTTTGCTGCTTCGCCTGTTTGTTTGAGACATTCGAGACAGAACGTGTGAATGCACGGCAGCATTCTCGGATCAGTAAATTGTTTGAAACAGAGACAGCATTCCATCAGCTTCTGAAGTTCTTTTCCGGCTGCTGCCATTTGTAGTTGCCTGCAAATTGACACTCTTCAATCACTATTTAAACTATTTGCTATTCGGTATTTAAGCCACATGCTTAATATTCGTTAAGAAACTATTTCTCCTGCAACCAATTTAGAAGAAGAAGAAGTAGTAAAATGCAGGATGAAGAATGAAGAAAACATAGGGGGAAGAAGACGAAGAAAAAAGAACCGTCCCGTTAGTAACCATGACGCAGCCATGGGTATGAAGCGTAAGCGTCTTCATTTTTCTCGGCCTCGGCAGTTGAGCAGTGCCCAGCGGTAATACTAGTCACCTGGTCTTGCCACCGATAATGACATTCGGTTTATCCTACGCAATACAGCTAATATTGGCCGAAATCTATAAATAAATTTCTGTACTGGCAAGACTAGAACCTCGACCTCTTGATTAACAGTTTGGCACTGAAACCACTATACCATCGCGCACCAGAACTAGCTAAAAACAAATGCTCTTAACTCCATAATCGCAAAGGTTTAGATAGGCCTGTTTATACAAATTAAGGTGTAAAATAAATTCCAGAGTATTCCTGGGTGTAATGATGATAGAGATACACCGATTAAGTAACAATCAGAGCAAAATCGAGTAGACAATAAGAAGATGATTCAATTGTGGCAAAGTAGAAATGAAATTTTTATATAGGGCCTACTGCTAAAATATGTGACATGGCTATGGTTAACCTGATAAGGTGTAAAGAGCATCAGTTTCACTTTCGATTTCACACTATTGGGCAATAACACGAAAACATTTTTCCAGACACGTAGGGAAAGGTTCTTGCAATTTCATAATCAATCATACGTTATTGAGCAGCAAAGATTCTAGACTATGAAAATCAATATTTCTTTTATTTCGTCCTAAACTCTGATCTCAGTTGAGCCCATTCATTGTCCTTATGACTGCAGTAGGCCCTATTGCCATTGACCCTACGACAGCAACATCAAAGTAATACATTTCTGTGTAAGCCCAATTTGACTCTCATTGATTCATAAATGCATTAACTTACCTTAGAGGTGCTCCTTGTAATGTTATTGCCCTTGATAATGTTCGAGGAAGTCGCTTGAATTTTCTAAACTATAGCCACGTAAGCAGGCCTAGTGTTTGGTACGTTAACCTGGTGACGGAAACTGTCAACGTTGGCCTATATAGACTGGTTTTCTGCCTGCTTAAACTAAGAAGCTATACAGGCTGCTTTTCTGAACTGCCAACAGTTGGAAGCTTTGTGGGAATACAATAGTCTGATTTATGGCGTTCATGCGCAATGATAAATGGAACAAAAAAATTTCTGAATTGTCACTATGTTCCTCTTTTCAAATCAGTTTTCTTTCATGCTGTAAAGCACCGTAGCCTAGCTCCTCGTATATCGAGCTAGAACAGTTCTTGGCGACGAGACGGAATCTGTGAAGTGGTTTTGATCTGAATCACGGAGCATTTATAAGACTAGTCGGCCTAACGATAAAGAAGTCCGTTCCTTGTTCCTTATGAACTGTACAATGCTTTCTCAATGAACCTACAAGGTAGATTTAATGTCTATGTTAAATGCATATTGCAAAAAATGCCTGTAGGCCCTGCACATAGGCCTATTCCTATACACATACATACATTCATAATATATGTATTGTTGTTGCGACGATAGCCTGTCAAGACATGTAAACAGGCAATTTGTATGTGGCATCCGCATGTACATGCAGAACGGCTATGTAGACATGTATACCAAAATAAAATGCTCTGAGTCTCTGACAGAGCATCAAATTGCTAGCAGAGACAGAGAAACAGAAATAGAGGGAATTAGATAGAGTGACGACCGAGTCGGACCGACGGTGGTTCTTCTGGACGATCACTTTATATTACAATACTGCTCTCGTGAATAAGCTACTGCTTTACGTTTAGTTTTTTTTGGAGTAGCGCTTTAGAAATCTGGAGTTTACGATTACGTTTACTATTACTGTACCTAACTATTTTTTATATAAAACACTTCATGTCCAATATTCTAAATCTGCATCGTATATATACAAGTCAAGTCAGTTCGTTTATGTTTTAGACTAACCAAATTTATTCTCTACAAGTCATAATCGTAAACTCTAATTTTCTAAGACGCTACCCCAAAGGTAAAATAGGAAAGCAGCTTATTCACGGGCTCTTTAACCAGCATCAGGTTAAATGCATTATTATTATCATCAGATGCTAGGCTTTCTTCCCTGGTTTTACTCAATGAATTAGTTCTTGTTGAGTTCTTGATTGGATGACACGTCATCATACCGATGGTTCTTCTTGCGTTCTTTCCTCGTAGACGAAGGGCAAATAGTTCTCTGCTTAGCATTTTTGTGGGCTATAGGCCTATCTGTGACCCTTGTGGACTTTATTTGGGTCCCACATGGGTACAAGGGTCCTATATGGCCTCCTTCTGGGCACGCAATCAGGATTTTGTTGCACGTAGTCGACTTAGGCCCGCCGAGAGAAATTCCGGGCCCCTAGGCAGAGCAGTCACGGGTCTTCATAGGCGTAGACTCGGGGGGCAGCAGGGGCGCGTGCCCCCAATAATTGAGATGGACTGTACACCCAATGCAACAAGTGTAGAATGAATAACCAAATCCCCCCAATATTTTGGACAAGTTTACGCCAGTGCGGGTCTTTAAACTAAACTGTCTTTAGGCTTTATGAGAAAATAAAAAAATTGAAATAATAAAAGTGCGGCTACGACCTTACAATGTTATGTTTATATATACAATTATGATTTTATTCAGTTAATTTTAAATTTTAATTGATCATTTATGTGTGTGCGTGTTCTATTACTTCTATAGCAAAAAAATTATAAGTTTCAGATGCTTGAAGTTTCTCCACTTATTCCATAAGTTGCCGACTTCGATCTCTTCCTAAGTTCGTTGAAATGACAATGACCAACCTTCATTTCTCACAGTTCGACTTACGACTGGATTATCTATCAGAATAATGCGATTTAAAACGAGACTGTTGCAGACGGGAAAGCGAACACGTGTGATAGGTGGCTGGATTAAGTAAGTAAGTATATCCTTGATTCTACCAACTGCTAACCGCACTTTAGTTAACAGAAAGTACTCAGCAAGTGCAAGCTAACTGTCATATCCAGATTGACCAAAAGGAATCATTGATTACTTACATTAGAGCAAGAGTAGATCATTCTGATTAGCCAATAGCCATACTCGTCAATAACTTCTTAAATTAACGAGCTCTTCAATTTTATGTACATGGTCAAAAAAGACATGCGACAACGTAGAAATGTTTTTCATTGCCGTTCGTATTTAATAACGGATAAACCCTACATTAATTATAACAATAAACGACAAAGTATCGCGGAGGAAAGTCAGATTGCTGTCTCTATCTACGTCGTCGAAACAAGATCTTATTTGGCTAAACATCGTCTCTGTCTAATATGTTAGGTGCTTCCATAGCGTCCGCAAGACGATCTGGTTGAGCAGCAGCAGCTGACTCGCTCTCAAATGCAATGGCCCCCTACTACCGACATCTCTCCTACATTACATATACGTACATTACGATCATATTGTAATTAGCATTATATACTTCCATTATGCAAATGCCTAAGCCTTAATAGATGGTTCATAGCAATTGTTTTGCGATGGACAACTGGATGTCTTCAGTGATAAACAAAAACTGTCTTAGGAGAGCGTCCAAGCAATCGGCCAAAGTTGCGCAACAGTTGAAACGACATAAGCTTATACGCTACGCATTCGAGCCATCAAACAACATAATAACGGTTGTACGTCTGTCTGTCCCGTAACAAACACTATTGTGACGTCACTATACTGCCGCCTTGGCGACGGCTGTCTTGACGACGACGGGCATGACGACGGCGTTTAGAGCATTTTAACCAACGACGGCTATAGGCCTATAATAATTATGACGTCATAATATAACGGGGAAGTAAGCTTAATTGTTATCACTGCAATAATTGCTTTATATACCGTGATTTTCCACGGGTTACAGCTAGTAAGAAATATTCACATATAAACCAATATAAAAAAATTTGTGCTATTTCTAAAGTTTTATGTGTTCTAAAGTTTTTACACTTGGAAAATGCAGACTTTAAGCTTATATAATTTTGTAAAAAAAAGAAGCAGAGGTCAGAAATCTATTTATAAATAATAAAAATCTACTAAGCCGCTATTAATTTTTTTATTCGCGATTTGATCATCGCGTCGCAAACGACTCGCAGTGGTTACGATTTATCGGAGTGTGCAAAATGATCGCTGTGATTCACACACAGTAAACAGTCACAATAACTAATAGGCCTACTTCTAAGATTCGTCATTTTTAAAATGAAGTTAATGAACTTCCATTATACGTCAAGATTTTACAATGACCCAAGATTTTGCAATCTTCAAATACGATGGAAACATAACGTGGAAAAAATGTTAAGAATTAGAAATTAAAAGGAGTTTCAGTCGCAGTTTTAGCTGAAGTAGGCCTACTTATGAACAACATAAGCGTCAGACGTGACTAAATTGCACTGAAAGTTGAAATACAAGTACAAGTGTAAGATTTTGGGTAATGAATTTGAGGGGCAGCCGATCCCAGGGCTCGGCCAAAGGCTAGAAGCAAGGGTTCAAAGAAGAAGCTGGAGTACACCCCCCGATACCCCGGCAAATCGGACAATGTATATACCTTAGTAAACCCAGCTTTTCTTTTCGTCATATTCAGATTTCGTTGGAGCCCAAAAATCGCTATACAAGTTGCAGAATTAATTAATTAACCGGCGCATTGTCATAAAGAAATTCCTGTAGCGAGGTATGGTCAGGTTCGGATTCAAGTAGAGCAGTATGGTACACAGGCAGACGGATAGGCCCCTACGATTGACGATGTTGGGAATTGGAGGAGCAAGGAAAAATGAGTATCTGCCAAAGGGGAATCAGGTTAGCAAGGATATATGTACAATAGCACTTTACAGATCACATTATATTTACGTTAGACAGCTTAAAGAAAGTCAAATTTATCGTAGGCGTGTATCATAGATGGTTGAGGCAATGTTGCGTGAAGCTTCCATTCAATCGGTATATCATCAAGGAAGTTCTGAAGAGGGACATAACGTACGTCGTCTCTGCATTTCCATGTCTCCTTGCCATCTCGATTCTTTTCGCCGATGCCTCCTCCAATGACAAAAACTCGCTCATTCTGAAGAATTAAACCAAAGTAAATCACTTCAGTTTTAAACTGTTCTCTTTCTTGCCAGGTCTCAGTCTCAAAGTTAAATATGAAGCATGTATTGCGTCCAACCAAAATAGCAGATGTCTCCCAAAGCACAGCCGGCATCTGACTGAAGCTGCGTGGAAATGGTTTCGAAAATTTAATGAGAGTGCATTTTTTTTGTTTAGTGTTGTACACTTGAACGTAACTGACATCGTAGTGGTGTTTATCTCTTCCACCGAAGATATAGAGTGAACTCCTAAATGGAACACAATTACCAGAGCTGTGTACACCATGAACCAATTTTCCGACTGTGGTACATTTGGTGAACAAACTGAACACGTCATAAGCTTCCACGGTCTTTAGAACCTTTCCATTTGAATCAGCAAATCCTCCACAAATGTACAATACTTCATCGATAAACGCTATGCTGTGTTTACGTCGACCTTGAACTAAAGATGCGCATTTCTTCCAACCGTAGCTTTCTTTGTATTTCCAGATTTTGTCATTGTCGGCTCCTATTCCTGTGACGTACATTGTGTTGGAGTAAACAACAGCAGTAGCTCCGATCGCCATTTCAGTCGGCAATTGTTGTAGATTTGAAATTTCATTTGAACGATGTAAATTTACCTTCACCACTTCTGTTGTAACGATTGGCCCACCATCAGACAATCCAACGACAGCCACGAAAGTCTTGAATGGAGTAATATCTATTGATTAAAATGCGAAAAACGTGTCTTTGAATCATTTCTTTCTCTTTTATAAATGAAACCAATAAGACATATTGATTTACTGTGTATTGATGCAAAATTCTCTATTTGCCAATGTAATTAACTGTAATAAATATTCAAAAAATAGATAAGAGAGCATGAATTCGAAACATTGTAACAAGCACCGTCTTGTCTCTTTAGCGACCTGTGCAGAGGAAATTGCACGCACACCCTATGGAAGAAAATAAGCGCCCCTCATTTATCACAGAACTCTAATGCAGACACGGTATTTATCACTCTGTGGTTTAAGTCGTTAAATATTTGTCTTATCTCGTACTGTTCGCTGTTGGCAAGCTAAAGGTGTTTGCTCCACTATTAGCACACCGTACCAACGCTGAAATTTTATTTGAAAATCAACTCAAATAGGCGCATAACCGTACAGAGAGAATCAGTCACGAAAATTTCTTATATCCAGAACCGACGATTGTATTCTACATTTTGATTTAAGATAGCAAAAACATAACTTCTTATTCCTCCAAAATCACAGTAACGAACACCAAGCAAAATCCTAGCAAACATTATTGCTACAATTAAACTACTTAAAAAATGCTTTGTAATGGTAATAGTACACTCAACATGTTGACGTTGACATTCAGTTACGGAAACGAATTCAATGACCTAGTTAATGGTCTTGGTGTGTCACTAAAGGACAATAATCTTATGTTAGCTAGCAGGTTTATAATGCTTATGCCTTCGGGGAGTTGCAGCTTGAGTTGTTTGTGTATTTTTTGGGTTTTCTGTAGTTTCGTACTATTTCCTTTTTTCGTTTTGCGTTGTTCTAATCTTCCTGTTTCTGCTTTGAGCGAAATAAAGTATATATATATGCATATATATATATGTATATATATATGCATATATATATGTATATATATATATATATATTCTGCCACAATTTTCTTCTCTCTAGCAAATCACTCTCTTCTCTCTACCTCCATCCTTATATCATTATATGCATTTCCAAGGGGGACCGAGGCGGGAAGAGAGTAACGTATAAAAAAGGAACTGCTTGGGAGGGTAGTGATGGGCAATAGTTAACTAAAAAGTTGCTAACTTTTAGTTAACTAAAAAATTTTAGTTAAGGATGAAGCTTAACTTTTTTTAAATAGTTTAGCTAAAACCATAGTTTAACTAAAAATTTTAGTTGCTAACTAAAAAGTTTAACTAAAAAATCTGCAATATGCAACTATTTTTTCCGCAATGAACATTAAACACTGTCAACAACTCAACGCGACGTTTACTTGCTTATTGCAAAGAATGCATAGTAAGGCGCAGTGTCAATAACGACAGTACCGGTACGCCTGTAACTGTATGCTGGAACAGTACATATTGCTTAGTTTGAAGGTGAAATTGTCACTGAGGCTCTGCATTATTGCAGTTCACTTAACCTCTGTTATTGTGAAAATGTATGTCGTAAGAGTTGGAAAAAAGTTGGATAAGGTTTAACTACATTTTTTAGTTTAGTTAATTAATTTTCAAAATCAGTTGCCAACGTTAGTTAAACTATTTTTCGGTTGTCCAGAAATTTTTTAATTTAACTAAAAAAATAGTTTAGTGCCCATCACTGGGGGAGGGGGACTGTATGCAAAAAAGAGCCGCGTGGGAGCAGTGGACTCTAAACAGCGAGCGGCGTGGGAGAGGGGGACTCTATGTATACACGAAAGAGAGCGGCGTGGAAGAAGGGGATCTATAGGGTACGTGGCGTGGGAGAGGGGGACTCTATGCTCGAAAGAGAGCGACGTGGAGAAGGGGACGGTATACGGCAAAGCTGCCTTGTGCGACTTCAAAAACGCGCCGCCTACAAAGCGAAGGAGGAGGGAAGGGGACAGTCGCGGCGAAATATAGCTAAGACGCTGCCTTGCGCAGCTTCAAAAGACACGCCGCCTATAGGACGACGGACTTGAAAGACTAACCGTTCTCGCTCAACCGTCGGCCGAGAGCGGTTGCTATGGCGACCAATTGTTCCCCATAGGCAAGGTAATTTTTGCTACGGTATGTTGCATAAGGAGACCTAGATAGAGTAATTATAAACTTAACTAATTGAGCGAAGGAACTGATATTAGATAAAACATTTTAAAACATGTTGCAGGTCAAAAGATATGCACACAGGGAGAAAGCGGGGAGATTGAAAGCGGGGCGACTGGAAGCGGAGAGATTGAGAGCGCTAAGAATATCGACTTTGAGAAATAGTTGGACCAGCTATTTTCATAGAAAATCTTCGACTATTAGTTCGGACAAACTGACTCTGCAGTCATCAGCCGTTCTAGTATAATAAGAGTGAACATCCGAGGTCATGTCAAAGTAGTTGGTGAATGCCTTGGGTTACAAATTGTTATTATAGCCCCAGTGTGTGCTATTCTAATTTGATAAATGGTGATGATGCTACGTTTCTGAAAGATGAGGAAAGTGTGAGAGTTGTAGTGAGATTTGTAATGAAACGAATTGATCTTTTTCTTTAGGATGATGAATTTTGAAAGGCATGTGACATAATTTTAAACCCAGATCATGTTGCATTCCGCCAAGTATGGGTAAATTAGAGAATAATATAAATCAATTAGGATATATGGCAGTTTGTATGAGATACGTGATTTAATACCAATTTTTGTGCAACTTTGGTATAAATTTTGGTAATGTGATCATACCAAATCAAGTTCTGACCTACAAAAACTTCAAGAAATTTTACTGAACTGGTTTGCGGGATAGGTGTGTTCTGAATTAGTATTGGAGGGGTCGTCACTGAAATGATTTTTTATGGGGGCAGAAAAGGATGAAGGATGTTTAGTTTCATTACTTTGGGCGACCGGCGAGATAAGTCCTACGAGACTTCTCCGGTAGCCTGCCACTATATCTGTATTATGTGTTATTGCTGCGACTGTTTCATTTGGTGGCGAATAAATTACTTACTTACTTACTTACTTACTTACTTACTTACTTCGATTTAATGAAAACTTTTTTGCCTTAAACCACTCATTTACTAGTTTCAATTCTAGATTAATCATTTGAAATAATTTTTCGTAGAAGCCATGTGAAGAAAATACATCTGAGTCATCGGCAAATAAGACAGCGTGCAGTAATGAGAAGGCATTTGGTAAGTAATTGATATAAAATTATAGTAAGATTAGTAGGGTCTAAGAATTGACCTTGAATCACCCCGTGTTCAATGGGTCGAAAATCGGAGAGTTCCCCCATTGCATAGCACCATTAGTACTTGTTGTTTTCTAAAAGATAAATAATTTTTAAACCAAGGAAGTGGTAGTCCTCGACCATCATGAGATTCCAGTTTATTCTTTAAAATGAATGTCAAATTCCCGACAAAAGAGCGCCGACATAAGAGCGAAGACGAAAACTTTATATCGAGGGTTCAATACCAAAACTTGTATTAAAATTCAAGGGAGAGGGACAGCTAAGAGATTGTCTAATCACTCTAACACTTGTCAGTGATTGTTACCAATTGCGTTATGTCAACGGGTATGATGTTGATGTTACATAGTTGAGCGCCGACATTATCGTTAAATCGCGCGAACGTAGTAGAACGATGTTAAAAATTTTCTTATATAAGCACACGTTAAGTCTTCCAGTCGCCAAAGAACATGAACATGGACGAGGTCGAGTCACAGAAAGGAAAGGTCATGCTACTTGTCTCCGGCTAGGGCCTACATAATTATTTCGAAAGGACAAAGAAACAAAGACGGAAGTAGCCTACGTCATGGAGATGCTGCAAGAAAAACGGCTGATCTTTTTCGTTGCATTTCATTAATAAATTTTTTATCTTTTTTCAATGCATTCCATTAAATACATTAAATATGTATTATTACAATTCTTGTCGGCGCTCTTTTGTTGAGGTGCCGCCAGTGATATTCTATCTTTGATGTTTAGGAGCGAGATGGCTGTTGAGTGCTTGAAAACCACGTTGATTGGGATATAGGAATTCCCTTTTAGTGATATAGTCATACAATCTAGTAGGCCTATACATGACTGTTTCAGATAACTTTGAAAAATACGGAAGGATGGATATAGTAGGACTGTTTCATACCCTGCTTAAATAACGGCGTGACTAACGATTAATGCATAACTTTATTCTTCACAATCGGCAAGCACAAAAAATTATGAAATGCGAATAAAAAGAAAGCACAGTGATGGCATAAAATGTTCACTAAGCTGAAGCCGACTTGAAATACAAAAATCTTACCTTGAATTTGCCCCACAATATTCTCGTCAACAATGTTAAGCAGCTTTCGTAAATCTCTCTCTTTAAAAGAAACCTTGATTGATTCACTTGGACGATTAAGGAAGTCGCCATGATCTTTCTTCAGCTCATCTGCTTGACTCAACAACTTATAAAAACATCCACAGATGTCACTAGCGGATCCTTTC
This sequence comes from Allolobophora icterica, assembly GCA_963556255.1. NCBI lineage: Eukaryota > Metazoa > Annelida > Clitellata > Crassiclitellata > Lumbricidae > Allolobophora > Allolobophora icterica. The sequence goes on from OY744603.1 coordinate 7,396,375, forward strand.
GAGCATAGCTCAGTGCTGTAAGACTCAAACCTTTTTAAAATTCCATGGAAGTGTTCGATTTCCTCCTCCTCCATCCGAAATCTCTTAAGTTCATTTTGTTTCAGCAAAGAAATTTCCTCCAACAGAGATGTTGTATGTTTATCAATGATTTCTTTTAGCTCTTGATTTCGTCTCTGAATTTCAAATTCTATCCTCTGTAGTTCAATAAGGAACTCAGACTTTCTCTCATCAGCTTTTCTTCCTTTAGACAACAAATCTTCAGCGTAGCTCGCAATCTTCAACGCATTATTTTCAATTGCATGACGGAATTCCTCTTCAACTACACTTACGTCCTTGCATTCATGTGATAGATGTTCTTCAAGCAAACACGAAACGCAAACGAGTCTTTTGCAATTTGGACAATAATAGTCCAACGGCTTTTGCTTATGGTCATTACAATTCTTTGTTGGGTACATTCTTCTTATGTCATCTTCGCTTTCGCTTCCAATTTTCACAATATTATGATTTTTGCTCAATTTGTGCAATTTGTGTGAATTGGAACAAAAATCACAGAAACTGTCTCCGCATTCTAAGCAACGCATCGTTGCTTCTTTCGTTTCTTCTCGGCCCTCATAAATGACTTTACAGACATCACAGTGAATTACTGATATGTTCGGCCTATTTGATGGCAACATAGTTGTCACATCCATCAGATGTTGCATGAAGAAGTTCTTCTGTAAGCCACTCATTCCTTGTGATGGAATAAAAAACACTTTTCTGCATAAGGGACATGGCATATTTTGTCCAGGTTTCTTCGCTAATGCTTCGCCTGTTTGTGTGAGACATTCGAGACAGAACGTGTGAATGCATGGCAGCATTCTCGGATCAGTAAATGCTTTGAAACAGATACAGCATTCCGTCAGCTTTTGAAGTTCTTGTCCGGCTGCTGCCATTTCCAATAGTCAACTGGATTATCTACAATAAGGTGGAGTGAAAAAAACAGAAATTAATATTTCAGAATCGGCATCGTTTGCAAAAGTTGTCTACTGTGCACAGTAGGCTGCACGTAAATAATGCTGGATTTGATTAAAATCTTTGGCTGCCCCGAGGCCACCCCAAAAACAAAAATTGCAGATATTTTGTATGGACGGTTCCTACTTGAAATGTGACTTTTTCCACTATTCTTATTTTATCTTGATGATGCCTTTTGTAAATATATTGAAGGTGACAGATAGACTGCGTGAATGGCAGCTAAACATACAAAAGCAACATAGACTAGTTGCGGTCCAGTATTTTGGTGTTCCTTCAGAATTGTCTCAAACCGTGCTTCCGACATGTTCTGACATGATGGAGTTCTTCATAATTGTACCTGATGACATGAAGCGAGCATAAGCATAGCTACATTGAGGCAAGAGGAGGCATTTGCCTTCTCTTGGTTGTTTAGATTAAAATATTTTCCTTGGGTTATAACCGTGCATCGTCAAGTACACCCCATTAGAGGTGGATGTCGTCTCCTTTTGAACGGAAGAAATTCCCCAAAAAGGTTATCAAATTTTTTGGTGGAGAAATTCCCAAAAAAGGTCATCAAATTTTCTGTTGAAGAAATTCCCAAAAAATGGTCATCAGATTTTGACAAGCAGTTGCCTCCTCTTGAATTGAAGTCTGGCTACGCTCCTGGAAGCGAGATGAAGTAGTAATTGATCCAGCAGTAGCTGCTAGACTAGTGCATGAAGGTGACAGCTAGTATCTTTCACCCGTCTATAGGTTTCGCAGAATTTCGCTGTCACCCGTCTATAGGTTTCGCAGAATTTCGCTGTCACCCGTCTATAGGTTTCGCAGAATTTCGCTGTCACCCGTCTAATATCCACTACTGTCGTCTTGCCTTCACAAAGCTATGCGTACGAAGTGCAATTACCTTCTTTCTTTTTCTTAGTCTCGGCTCTAGAGGCGATGACTATCAATCTCTCTCGTCGCCTGATCTTCTCCGTTAGTATAAGTTCAGTAGCGTTGAATTGGCTAGCAGCGCAACTCAGGGACGTAGCTAGCTTTTCATGGGCCCGAGTGCAGGGGGTCCCGTATAGGCACCTATTTGGCCCTATAAGGCCTGTAGCCTTGCGTTCTTAACAATATTCTGCAGTGAAAAGCCAAAACACATTAAGTAGTAAGTAATAACAGTCATAGCTATTGTGTTTTGGTTTTTCAAGGCAGTATTGTTGTGGACTCATGCGTATGTCATCCGCCACCTAGGCCTAATGCCTAAGGTCTTAGGTCACAGTCATAAAATTGTGTTTACAATATTTCGCTATTACACAGACAAATCGCAGATGTCGCAAATAAATTAAGAGGCGAAAAGAAGAGGAAGAAGAGAAGGCAGAAGCACAAGAAATAAGTAGACAAGGAAGAAAGCAAAAGGGCAACAATGAAGTAGTGTCCCGTCAGCTTGTCTTCACATAGCTATGCGTACGAAGTGTGACCTTCTTAATGAGTCTCGGATCTGGAGGCGTTGGCTATCTGATCTTCTCCCTGGCAGTATGAGGTCAGTAGCGTTGAATTGGCTAGCAGCGCAACAGTCCCGCAACTGGATCCGAAATCCCGAAATAAATTTATATCTTAGCAGGATGGCAACTCGCCATTATAGAAATACAAGGAGTCAGTAACATTCAGAAGGAAACCGTAAAGACAAAACGAAGATTATTCAGTGGTTGAAGTGGTTTGGGTGAGCAGTGGGAACGCCAAAGAAGAGTTTCATTGGAACGCACACGTGTGAGCAGTGGGAACGCAAGCAAAGAATTTCGAGAGCAGTGGGAATGCCGTTCCCACCGTTCCCACTCCACTTTAACCTCTGAGATTATTGTATTGTGACAACAATAAATTTGTCTATTGTTAACAGATTTATCTGGCAAGGTGACGATCTTGTATCGACCCTCATGAGGTGCTAATCGTATCGTTATCGTAATCTCTAGATTTCTACAGCGCCCAAAAAAGAGAAGTCGCGGGGACCAGCTTATTCACAGGCACGGGTGCCTATCTTATATCGACTCCCTAAGGGGTGCCATTGGTCTTATGGGTTGTGTTTTTGTGCAATTGGCACCAAGAGAACTGCATGTGGTGAGTCCCAGTGATATTTTACTTCTTAGATTAATTTTACTTCTAGTTCTTATTCACTTCTGTTAAGGCAATTTTACTTCTCCTTCTACTTCTAGTTCTCGAATAATTTTACTTCTAGTTCTTATTCACTTCTGTTGCAGTAATTTTACTTCTCCTTCTACTTCTAGTTCTTAAATAATTTTACTTCTAGTTCTTATTCACTTCAGTTAAGGCAATTTTATTTTTCGTATACTTCTCAAATAATTTTAACTTCTACGTTTAGTTCTGGTTTCCACATAGGCCCCTAATTTTTTTTCTCCATGTACTTGTGTGGCTTTGTTCACATGTTTCCACAATGTACTAAGCTCTTGTTGTAATCCAAAAACGATTTGACATACATGCAGCTCATTGGATCAGTCCACAACGAGGCACCAATAACATTTTTTAGAGTTCTTATTTAAAAAAACTCGCATATCTAAGGATTGCCTCATTCTTTTTCTACAGCCTGTTGACAAAATCCCAGCTACTGCAAAAATTCACTCTACATATGCCTGTGATGCCGGTGCTCAAACCAGGAACTTCACCTAATGGGGAGATTTTGGGGGTACACTGGCGGCGATCTTGTGTGACAGCCACTGACAGGTGGGGGACAAGGAACACTTTTGAACTGATCTGGTCAAAAAGAGGCCCACATTTTTTCGCGCTTACGAGAGAATTTTTTTATATTTTTTTGGTGTTTCTTCAAAATTTGGGAAGACAATTGTATGGTGTGTCCCCCACTCTTAAAGGTTGGGGTCTTGTCCCCTCGACCCCCGGGATCGCCGCCTATGTTGGGTTAAATTGCGTTTCTACAGTGCCAGAATTCAAGTGAATTATGAATTGCTCCCTGCTGCTTAATGTCCTGCAAATATTTATCAAGTTCCATTTCCATTAAAGATCGGAATTTGCCGTTTTTTTTCGTGTCTGGTTGGTAACTAAAGAAATACCACACCGCACATTCCCTTTTTGCGGCCAGCGAAGAGTTTTGAGAAAGTCATTGCATATAGGAACGAAACATTTCTCTCAGCTTGTGAACAACGACAAAGCAGAGAAAGTTTTGAAATATCGCACGAAAAACTAGTTAACGAGAGTGGCTACGAAATTCGCGTCGCGCGTGGAGGTTCAATGTGCATCTTAAACATATTTTTGTGGCGTAGTAATTTCGGGCCAAATGGACAAAAGTTTCTTAATTTTCGTTCTAAAAATAATAATACTTCTTATTCTTATTCACTTCTGAAGGTCTTAATTTCACTTCTTATTCTATTCTAGTTCTTAAAATAATTTTTATTTTACTTCTACTTCTACTGCACGAAAATCAAATAATTATTATTCTTATTCTACTTCTTATTCACGAAAATATCACTGGTGGTGACGCTGTAGGGGCACGCTGCCTAGCAGATGTACTGAGGCTGTAGGTATATCTAAACCTATGGGACGACAATTTTGGCCGTTCGATCGGTTGAGTGTCTTGGTTCGACAATAGGTGGCCGTTTAGGGCGACACATCATCAGGTATCTCAACATCTCATGGGATAACGGGTGTATAAAAAGTCGGGATAGCAGGGTCTAAGAGACTGGAGTCTGGAGATTCGGTCTTGTGCAATTGCATCGACCTTGAATCTCAACTGGTGGGTGTGGATCGTCTTCGATCTGTGGAGCAACGAGGCATCAAGTCGGGGCTTACCAACGAGGTTACCTTATGTAGTAGCCCAGGGATCCTGTGACGATATGAAACAAGGATGGACATAGTTATCTTGCTGCCGAGTCATGAATTGCCTTATGGTGCGCTAGTTTGTTTAGACGCTTCTGTGTGTGTTGGACGATTAAAAGACTTCGGTGTTGACTGTGTTGAGCCTCTCGATATACTATACAATACCCAAATTCAAGGGACAGTTATTCATAGGGCTTTGGTTTCGGACATCCTGGTAAAGTAGCTCTAAACCACTCGATGCCCACGGATATCAAAGTGACCCCCGTTTCGCGACACTATTGTTTTTATGTAGATATTTAGCAAGGCCGCAGTTTAATTGCATTTTATAAAAGTCTTCTAGTCGCTTGCTGCAAAGGGAAGAAAACCCGTTATTGGAAATTAACCCGCTAAGGTGCCAACAACATAACTTTAACCGTCAGGTTAACTTTAGATTTCACACATTTCAAGAAAACAAGTGAGAATTTATTTTCCGACATATTGGAAGTTAAGCCAAGTGTTTATACAGTCAGTCATACGTTACTAAGCAACAGACGTGTCTAGAACATGCAGTGCAATATTTCCATATTGAATATCGCAATTGTTTTGTAGCATTTTAGTAGGATTTCAATGCAGCCGAATGCAGTTTCGCTGTGAATCGTCCTGATCGCCTTAACTTACTTAATTGTTCATGTAACTGCAATAACACCAGTTGAACCTTAATAGGCCTACATGACAATTAAATACATTTTCAAATAGTCTAAGTAATTTTGCATTCACTGATTAATAACAATATTGACTTACGTTACAATTGCTTTGCTGTTTACAACGTTCTGTCCCTTGTCAATGAGGAAGTAACTTGTGTGACGAAACGATAGCCACGTATATACAGGGCCTACTGCTTTGTATTTTTAGGTATACCTGCTAAGGGTATAACCGTGTCTAGCTATAGGCCTATTTGCCTATAATCGGCCTATATGGGCTGGTTACCTGCACAGCATTAGCTTTAGAAGTTCTCTATAGGAATATAATGGTCTCCATGTAAAACCCGTATGCATAATCGGGGCTGAAGTCAGTCTCCGACTAGCGTCTACACCCGGACTAAAGAGACATGCAGCTTTCGACAGACGCTATGCATGAGACTGACGTAGCAGACGAACTAACTAAGTATCCGTAGAACAAAGATAGAGAACAAATTTGTTTAATTATCTGGTGGCTAACTCAGCTGAGCGTGACCGCGTCCAAGTGCAACGCCATACTGTTCAGTCCTGAGCAATATATTGTAGGCCTAATTTAATGTAAATCCCCGAAGTTTATCAGAGCCATTCAAAAGCCAGGGAGATGCCAGCTTACTCACCGGCGCTATGTCCAATCAAGTCCGCAAAAGTCAGGTTGTTTGGTCTGTTCCGGTGCCAGGTCAGAATCCTGGGGAGGTCAAGCTGAGGAGACAACATGGTGCTACGATAGAAATCGGTGGTGGTGGTGGTGGTGATCATGGGATGGCACAGGGCTGAAAGCGTCCACGTGGCTTCCTCGGGCCAGCCTTTGTTCTCCTAGTCTAACATCTTCGTCAGCGTACTACGATTCGTCTACCCTAACACACTTCTTGCACTCTTTGTTAAGTGTGACATTGTCTAGATGGGTTCCTTCCAGTCTTACAAGACTCTTTCTTCCTTGACACCAGATTCCTCGTTTCGTCACTAATCCATTCTTTTTGCGGCAGGCTTCGGTAGCCTAGGTCTGCACCAGCTTTCCCTTTCATGGCATTCCGAAAGATGCTACAGTTAGGCCTAGCGCTTCGAAACTTTCAAACCTTCCAAACTTGTGACATTTAGTTTTTACGCCCGGTTTATTCTAACAATAACGTGGTTTTACTGATTGTGCATTCGCATATGGTATAACTTGAGTATGTCTTGAGACAATATGAATACACACCTGCTCCTATATTAATGTATCATGAGTAATTATTCATGATTTTACGAGGCTTCGTTTCAAACACGAATGATATTTATTCATAGCATAGTTAGTTAAATTCAGTTCATAAAAGTATATGCGAATTGTTGCGAACGAGTTGATTGGATTCTGGCGGTCGCAATCGTAATCTTAAACTCCGCGCTTATTATCGAACGCTGCGTAGTATCAGACCACTGATCGATGTCCAGTGCAGGTCCGAGTTCGCGGTTGCCAGACAGACCAGAGAGAGGCAGAGCAGCTGTTACGGTGGATTTCGTTGACGAGAAATCTTGGAAGGCAGAGGATCAGAGGAATTAGGGTAGGAATTTTTGAAGAGACGTGACTTCAATTTGGAGCGGAAAGCCTGTGCGAAATCAGTGTGATGATAAGTAGAGGAGCATGTAGTCCAGGCAATTTACAGTTAGACCTGGGTAAAATTGCTTCAGAAGCTTTTTAAACGGTTTTTTGTGTGTTCTCCTTGACGGTTTTGTCGGATTTTGGATATGTTATTCAGCAATGGTGCCTGAGGAGTAAACCGTTTAAAAAGCTTCTGAAGCAATTTTCCCAGGTTGAAGGGAAATTGAGCTAGATTGCCTGGACTAATGAGGCAGAGGACGGTGAGGTTTCGGCAGTATTGGTGGAGGAACTGAGAATAGGCGGAATTCAGGGGGAAGTTCGTTCCAGAGTTGAGATGCAGTTTGGGATATGGATCGGTTGGAGAACTCGGGGCGAGTATTGGCTGGGAGATAGAGTGCGATATGAGGATGAACGGATAGCTGGGTTGGATGGCAAAGAGTTCGCGAAGGTACTTTGGCTGGGAGTATTGTAGTGTGTTGTAGGTTAGCAATAGAACTTTGAAGTGGATGCGCTCATGGATTTTCAGCCAATGCAGTTATTTAAGAAGGGAAGTGATATGGTGATACATGGGTGTCCTGGTGATAAAGCAGATGAGAGAATTTTGTATGAGGTGTAGACGCTTAATTTGGGTGGATTCGAGATTGAGGAAAAGGTAATTAGAATAATCAGGCTTAGAGTGGACAATAGATGTAGGGATGAGTCGAATGCGGCGGAGTCACGAATATGCATAAAGCAGGTACGCGAGAGGTTGGAGATGTGATTAAAGTAGGATGGAGGGACCACGTCAGCAATGCGGAGGTCCTGAGATTGGCTGGAGCGGTGGAGCTTGAGACGATCGTGGAAACAAGGAGAAGGAGGATGGCTGGACACATACTCCGACTACCGGCACAAAGGCCGGCAAAGAAGGCTATGACGTGGGTACCAGAGGGAGGAAAAAGAAATAGAGGACGTCCAAAGAAGACATGGAGAAGCACTTTCAAAGAGGATCTGGTGGCAATGGGAATCGGATGGAAGGAGGAGGAGGACATTGCAGACAACCGTACAGAATGGAGGAATCTTGTCGCCCGATGTTCTGAAAGGAACGAAAGGAACTAAGAGAGAGAGAGGTGTGGATCAACTGTAACGCCAAGATTGTGAACAGGGAGTCGGAGGTGAAAGTGAGAGACGAAGAATTGGTGGGTAGCCAGGGTAGGTATATGGAAGGGTAGGGGATATTCTTGATCAGATCTGGAAGGCCAAGGATAATTTTGGCAGGGACAAGGCAGGGGGGTTTGGAGAACATCCATTTAGAGTTTAGGTTGACCATATCAAATAGTTGAGACACAGAGGAGGAGAAAGAACCGAGGAGAAGGATATGAAGAGTTAGGTGTCGTTTGCATAAAGATGGCGGTCGACAGAAGAATTAAGACCTTATTTGAGTACTCCTCGTCCCCTTGTATTGATCGCTTTCGTAGCACCCGATGTAGATCCGATCCAGTCGCAGCCGACATGTACTGAACTGTCATGACCTTCTACCAACATCCGACGTTCCTTGTTTATTACACATATGAACATAGGCGTAGACTCTGGGGGGGGGGCAGCCGGGGCACGTGCCCCCAATAATTGAGGAGCCGGGGCAATGCCCCCAAAAATCCAGAGAATTTCTTCAAAATTAAATATTATGTTTCAATATAGACAAATTTCTTCAAAAACAGAAAAACAGAGACATAGAACCGAAATACTATCAGAAATTCATAATGAAAACAAAGATTTATTTTTATCTTCAATTTCTTCAATATGAAACAAATTTACATGTAAACAAATCGCCCCATTTCATACGAATTAACGTAACACCGGAAGCCTCTGCTGACTGTCCAGATCAGAGGTGAAAAAAGTTTTTTCAGATTTTGGTTTTTAACAAAATAAGGAAAAGAAAACCTTAAAATTTGTTTTTTTTAAATAAATTTCTTATTTTTTAGAAGATATCTTAATAATATTGATTTAATGATTTTTAATTTTCGGAAATCGCAACTGAATTAAATTGAGTTGGAGTTCTTGCTCATGCCATTTTTCATGATTTTTATGATCCGAAATCCGAAAATCTTAAAAACAACAAAAACTATAAAAAAAACGAGAAAAAACAACAAAAAAACAACTTTTCACCTTGAAAAAACTTGTTTTTTGGCCCCTCTGGTCCAGACCTCTTGCCCCCCAATATTTTGGACAAGTTTACGCCAGTGCATATGAACATTATGTTCATCATCGTCATCATCATCATCACCACCATTATCATAATCATTTTGCAGCTAAAAAGAGAAAGCATTCTAGATTGCTCATAGCATTTGTTTAGCGAAGAACATCTTGAATAATATCCAAAAACAGTAATAGGAGAACACCCAAGCAAGCGGCCACCGTTGTACAACATAGATGTAGCGAATAAGCAGTGCAGTCATACAAAAGATTCACATATAAATTAGTTATAATTCTGTCTTATTTTACAAAGTCTTCTATACTTTGTAAAGTTTTAACCAATCGGAAAATGAAAACGTTGAGCTTATATACCCTAGTAATAAGATAGACACTTTTGCACAGCTTTTCTCAGGGTTATTTTCATAATCGTAGGCCTATACACCCAACTTTAGGTTTTCTTCAACGCCCATAGATAGATGTACAAGTCGCAAAAACAACTTAGACGCATATTCATAAACAAAATCGATGAAGAAAGTATGGGCAGTTTCGTTTCAACTTTTTCAAAAGGTCAGGATGTTATACATAGATGGATACGATTGACGGTGCTGGGAATTGTAGGGGCAAGAAAGATAAGCATCTGTAGAAGAGGCATAACGATCATGTAACCATCATCATAGCAATCACATAGTACTTTGAAGCACTTGTTTTTGCGTTAGACTACAGAGAAATTCAATTTTTCATAGGCGTCTATCAGAGTTTGTCGAGGTAATGTTGCGTGAAACTTCCACTCAATCGGTTTATCCTCAAGGATATTCTGAAGGGGGACATAACGTACGTCATCTCTGCATTTCCATTTTCTTTTGCCATCTTTATCCTCGTCGTCGATTCCTCCTCCGATTACAAAGATTCGTTCATTTTCCAGAACCAAACCAAAGTAAGTAACGCCAGTCTTAAACTGCACTCTTTCCTGCCACTCTTCCGTTTCCAAGTTAAATATGAAACAAGTATCATGTCCAAGTAGAATAACAGATGTCTCCGAAAGCGCAGCTCGCATCAAGTTAAAGCTGCGCGGCATTGGTTTTGAAAGAAGAGTGCATCTGTTCTCCTTAGTGTTGTACACTTGAACATGACTGACGTTATCACCCTCATTGTCTGATCCACCGAAGATATAAAGTGAACTCTTGTATGGGACACAGTTACTAGAGCTTCGTACATTATGAACCAACTTTCCGACTGTGGCGCATTTGTTGGTGACGGCATTGTAGGCCTCAACGCTGTCTAAAACGCTTTCATTAGAATCGTCAAATCCTCCACAGATGTACAATACTTCATCGATAAACGCTGCGCTGTGTCTACGTCGGCCTTTAACTAAAGATGTGCATTTCTTCCAACCAGAAATAAAATTGCATTTCCAGATTTCATTATGGTAGGCCCCTATTCCTGTAACGTACATAGTGTTGGCGTAAATAGCAGCAACAACTTCGCTAGCCATTTTAGTCGGAAATTGTTGTACATTTGTAACTTCGTTTGAACGATGTAAATTTATAGCCATCACTTCGGTGGTCATTTTGCCACCATCACACAATCCAACGATAGTCACGCAAGTCTTGAATCGTGATACAATTTCTGGTTTAAACAAAACGCAAAAATTCTTGCTCAAATCAGTTTAAACGTTAAAGACATATTCATTTATGTTCATCCAAAACCATACACTAGTCTTGCCAATATTACTGAATTTCTTAATTGTTCAATATTTAAATCAAGTTAGGAATCTGAGGCACTATACAGGGCATCTACACCACAGAAACCTTGGAGCAAATGCTCCAACCAAGAAATAGGGGGGGGGAGATCTGTCAGTGTGTGTGCCACCATTTAAGGGGGAAGGAAGGGGAGCGGAAGAAGAGGAGGAAAGGGGAAGTTGCTCCAATGACTTCAGACTTAGGGGAATATAATAGACGCCTCTGGCACTATACATACATAATTTATGTCTAGCCAGTTTACTGTACAGAAGCAATGTTACAAAACCCATGAAAGGAAATAAACGTCTCTCATATTACAAGAACAGAATGAAGGCCTCGTGCATACTTATTGCTGGTTTAGGCTACGCTTGTAGTTATACGCCTAATAAAACTCGTTTTGTACCCTCGTCGCGTGCATTATAAGTATTCTCAAGGTTTTGTAGTAGGCCTACTAATGGCATACCGTTAAAACGCATAAATTTAGTTTGAAAATGACTCAAATGGACGTAGGTATTCTTGTAACACTTGATACGTTCGAATTCTTAGTTCTTTTTAATATTCTTGTAAAAAGTGCCAGAGAAGGTTTTCAGTGTATCCATATATTTACAAAGAAGTTGCCTTGATCTGGTAACAGATTCTCATTTGATTCAACTTTTTGAAAACGATATGAAAAACATGTTAAATGAATTTGAGTCTGAGTTTGAACGGATTGAGAATGAAACAATTGAACAGCTGGCTCAACAATGTGATATTACTATACTGACTATAAGCAACATAGAGTTAGGAAAAGAAAGAGATCCCATGACGATATGTCAGTGCATGGATGATGGAATATCTGATTTAGACTGATTCCAAGAAAAAAAATCATGCTTGAAACCTACATAGCGTCACTAGATTGTGTCATATATAGCACAATTAAAAGATTTGAGCATTTACAAAGGTGGCGTCCAGATTTAGTTGTTTAGATCCATAGCATTTTAGCAATGTGAATGCCTATAATGTGACCAAATTAGAATCTTTGGCAGACATGTACTCGGACGTCAACTAAAGTCGAAGTGAAATATTGTGCAAGTTTCTTTCATTTAAAGACATGTAGAAGAAAATGATCAGTACTATTAATAAGGAAAATTCCAGTGTCGAAGAAGTGACCATGAATAATGTAGGCTACTAAAATTCATGATCGCCGTGTTCCATTTATCCTAACCTGTCCACATTGTACCGCATTTTTTCGACCATGCCAATAGACAGCGCTGGTGCGGAATTATCTTTCAGCCGACTCAAACTCATAAAATCGTACGTATGTTCAACAATGGGCGAGGACAGATTGGTTAAGCGTTGATTACGATCGAAAGACAATTCCCTAGCGAAGTGGATTATAGAGAAGTTATTGATAACTTTGCTAAAATGAAGCCTAGACAAAAAGGTTGTTTTAATTGGTTTGTGTTTTTACTCTAGTCTGTTATGTTATAGTGTACTAAACTATTGCTCATTTAAGCTTACTACATATAGCTTTTGCCAAATTTTGGGTGACTCAATGTTTCTATTTAAAATACAAAAATAAACAGTGTAGGCCTAATCATAATCAATGAAATTAATTGAAATTAATTATTTTGGTAAGTTGGGCCTTTTTATGTGCTCGCTCCCCCTGGTGTTAAAACCTGGCTACGCCACTGCCTATAACCGTACATCGAGATTCACTGGAAAGAACAGAAAGGAAAACTTCTCCATCGCCGACAGTTAGAACGATTTGCATTATAGGCTTACAAAAACTTCATTTTGCCACAATCGGACAACATCGAAAAACAGAAAAATTGTACAAATGACAAATACAATTGAAGTACAATTGAATACAATTGAAATTCAATTTAAAATACGAAAGACTTACTTTGAATTTTCCCCACAATATTCTTGTCAGCCGTGTCGGGCAGTGCTCCTAAATCTTTCGCTTTAAAAGAAACTTTTATTGATTCACATGGACGACTAAGATATTCTTCGTGATCTTTTATTAACTCAGCTGCTCGCCTCAGTAACTCATCGAAACATCCACAGATGTCACTAGCCGATCCTTTCGAGCACAGCTCAGTGCTGTAAGCCTCAAAACTTTTTAAAATTGTTTGAAAGTGTTCAATTTCCTCCTCCTCCATTTGAAATCTCTTAAGTTGAGTTTGTTTCAAGTCAGAGATTTCTTCCAACAGACATTTTGTGTTTTTATCTATCATGTCTGTAAGCTCTTGATTTCGTCTCTGAATTTCACTCTCTATCTCCTGTAATTCAACGAGGAACTCAGCCTTTCTTTGATCAGTGTTTCTTCCCTTAGACGACAATTCTTCAGCGTAGCTAGCTATCGCTAAGGCATTCTTTGCAATTGTTCCGCGAAATTCTTCCTCCATTGACGTCACGTCCTTGCATTTATGAGTTACATGATTTTCTAGTAAACACGAAACGCAAACAAGTCTTCTGCATTCTGGACAATAATAGTCTAACGGCTTTTGCTTATGGTCATTGCAATTCTTTGTTGGAACCATTTTCCTTATGTCATCTTCAGTTTCGCTTCCAATTTGAACAACATGATGACTTTTGCTCAATTTTTGAAATTTGTGTGCGCTGGAACAGAAATCGCAGAAATTGTCACCACATTCTAAACAGCGCATCGTTGCCTCTTTCGTGGCTTCCTTTTGGCCTTCGTAGATAGCTTTACAAATGTCACAATGAATGACTGACGTGCAACTTAAGTTTAATATTGTTGTCACATTCATCAGATTTTCCATGAAGAAGTTCTTCTGTAAGCCATTCATTCCTTCTGCTGGAATGCTAAACTCTTTTCTACATAAAGGACATGGCATATTCTCTCCCGATTTCTTTTTTGCTGCTTCGCCTGTTTGTTTGAGACATTCAAGACAGAACGTGTGAATGCATGGCAGCATTCTCGGATCAGTAAATTCTTTGAAACAGATACAGCATTCTGTAAGCTTTTGGAGTTCTTGTCCGGATGCAGCCATTTGTAACTGTCTGGAAATTGACGCTCTGCAAATAGTATTTATTGTATATTATTTACTATTCGTTATTTAAGCTTCGTTCAGAGACCATTACTCTTGCATCCAAGTTTTAAAAACTAAGAAGCAAAATGTGGGAAGAAGACGAAGAAGATAAAGAACCGTCCCGTTAGCTACCTCTGACGCAGCCGGGGAACGGACATTATCTCCCGCGGACATTATCCCCTCGAACATTATCCCCCAGACAATATCCCCCGGACAGAATCCCCCCCCCCATTTTAGCTAGGACATTATCCCCCCGGACAAAATCCCCCTCTGTGTAATAAGCCTTTTTCTACATTTAATTGATAAACCTTAATAGCCCAGCTTTCTAATGTTGCAAAGGTATTGACTAAAGACTTGCTAGTGTCATTCAGGTGTAAAAATAAGACTTGTTAGTCGCCTAGATCTTAACTTAAGGCTTGTTAATGTCAGAATTCGCGAGGCCAGTTGCCCAAAAAAGCGGGTCAGGCACAGCGCCAAGCAGCTACAAGCCGTCTCCTGCACCCTTATTAGCGTCACTTAGGTATAAAGTATAGACTTGTTAACAAATGAATGGAACTTAACTGAACGAATGGAAGTTTGTAATGTGTAATGTAATTGATAAAACTACAATAGTCTCATAAACTTTTCCGTTGGTCTGTAATCATTCTTAGAATTAAACAAACTGTAAATAATATTATATTCTTCTTATTAAACAAATTGAAATATATTCCGACTGATGTTGAGGTATTAGCAATGGCTTAGTTCTTTTTGCCGTCATAACGCGTCATGATATATAGGCCTATGTGTGAAATATAGGTTATTATTTCTTAGCCGGGGATTATGTCCAACCCCGGGGGGGATTCTGTCCGGGGGGATAATGTCCGGGGGATAATGTCCGGGGGGATAATGTCCGAGGGGGGAAAATGTCCTACACTCGACGCAGCCATGGGCATGAAGTGTAAGCGACTTCACTTTTCTCAGCCTCGGCATTTCATGGGTACCCAGCCGTCGTCCTAGCCATCTGGTCTGGCCACCGACATTGACATTCGGTTTATCCTACACAATACAGCTAATATTGGCTAGGGTCGCAAGCTGAACCGAAATCTATAAATAAATTTGCGTCCTGACAAGACTAGAACCTGGACTTCTAGACTAACAGTTTGGCACTGAAACCACAATACCATTGCTAGCAGAACTGGCTATATCTTTTAACCCCATGATCGCAAAGGCTTAGATAGGCCTGTTTATACAAATCAAAGTGTAAAATAAATTCAAAGGGTAGGCCTATATGCTATGTGATATGATGATAGCAATACAGCGATTAACTAAATATCAGAGGGAAAATGAGTAGACAAGGACGGGAATCATTCAACTGTGGCTGCTGAGAATTGAAATTTATTTAGATTACTTAAATACATGACCTGTCTGAGGTGTATTTGCATTCGTAATTCTTCTTAGTCGCTTGCTATAAGAGGAAATACATTCTGTCACTGAAAAAAACCTGAGGTGTAAACAATATCAGTTTCACTTTCGATTTCACACTGTTAGGAAATGACACGTAGCCTTTTTCCAGACACGTAGGGAAAGTCCTTAGAATTCGTAATCAGTCATACGTTATTGAGCAGCAAAGATTTCTAGACTATGTAAATCACTATTTCTTTCTCTATTCCTTGGTAGCAATTACGCCTTATCTCTGATCTTCACTTGCGCACATTCATTGTCCATAGGCCTATGACTGCAGTAATCGCCACTAACCCTAAGACATCAAAATCAAATACATTTCTGTGTAAGCCTAATTCGGCTCTCATTCATTCATAAATGCATTGATTTACCTTAGAAATCCTCTTTGCAATTTCTTGCCTTTGACAATGTTCGAAGGCGTCACTTAAATGTGCTAAATTATAGCCACGTAAACAGGACGTAGTGTTTGGTACGTTAACCTGATGACGGAAAACTGTGTCAACGTTGGCCTATATAGTCTGGTTCCATGCACTGCATAAACTTAGAAGCTGTAGGGCCTACATCAAAGCACTCAAACAGCCGTCCGATAAAATACGCGGCCAAGTAGGCTAGACATACCAAAATGAAATACTCTGACAAACCGTCAAATTGCTAGCAGATGGAGGCGAATAGACAGGGATAGATATGGATTGAGACAGAAAGGCGAACACGTGTGATATCCGAGTTGATCCTACATAACCAGGCACGCCAGTAACCAGTGTTTAATCTAGTCCCCCTTTTCTGAGGGGGAAACAAAGTTTGTCGGGAAGGGGGGGACCAACAAGGCCGACCTTTTTTACGAAATTTCATCCGTGTTCCAACGTCCAAGGATTTTTGGGGAATTTCATCTTGAAAAAAGTTGATTTCATCTTGAAAAAAGTTGATGACCATTTTTTAGTTCTTTTTAGTAACTCGTCCCACTTTTGACCTTTTCTGGGAAACTTTGACCACCTTTTTTTAGGAATTCACCTCTCAACAACTTTCATATATATCTTATTCTGTAATTTTATTCTTATATTACTCGTTTGCTCGTCTCTGGGGGGGGGGAGGGGAGCGCAACATGTATCCTGGGGGGGGGGAAATTCCCCCAAAACGGTGTCTACATTAAAATATTGCAGGCCTCTGGGGGAAACACAAATCCTGGGGGGAAATTCCCCCAAAAGGTGTCTAGATTAAACACTGGCCAGTAACTGCTGCATTAAGTGATCCTTTGAACTTCATGTACACAGCCAAATTAGGCAAGTGAATGCATGTGAATGTTGTTCGTTGCTATTCGTCTATGAACCCTTCGTTAATGATAATAAAAGTAGAAAGCAATCGTAGAGAAAACTGAGATTATTCTCTTAAATAATGTCGTCGAATCAACAGATTGTTTGGCAACTCCCCGTCTCCGTCTATTAAGAGTTTCTTTAGCGCCAGGGCGACAACCGACCTGATCTCAACTATCATGACATTTAGGCCTACTACCGACTTTCCCCTATATAACATATCTGTATGCTTTCAAAATATTGATCTTCATCACCATTATTATCATTATACAGCTCAAATATGTAAATGGTTATTAACAAATGGCTAATAGCAGTTATTTCACGAATGAAGTCTTCAGTGAAATCCGGCAACTCTCCTAGTAGAACGCGCAGCAATCGGCCACCGCTGAACACCAGATCGCTTAATTCCGAAACGCAATGCATTAATACGATAGATCCAAATAAACTAATTATAAGTTAATCTCATTTCCAACGTTTTCTACATTCTCAGCTCTAACAACGCTGAAAATGCAGAATTAAAAGGTTTATATGTATGCATGTATAATATGCCCGATACGGGGCCATACCGATCGATAAACACCTATACACTGTTTTTATGTTTTAACTTACTAATCGTAGGCCCTATTTTTTTATTTTTCAGATCCCTGCGATCGCGTAACCACTTATTTACAGATGCAGATAGTCATAAAATCGATGAGGCAGGCTAATCATGCCTGCCTAACCATGGCTTGTCTTTGTGTCTTTCCTCCAAGGTCAAAACGGTATACAGGTAAATGACATCGCAGATGGTAATTGTGTTTGGAATTGGAGTGACAAGAAACATAGGCATCAGCAGAACTGGAATCGGGATAGGACATAGAAAACACTATAGCCATACATGTATGTCATGAATCATGATATCAGGAAGCTCTTGTTTACCACTAGCCGATAAAGAGATTTAATTTTTCGTAGGCTTCTATTAGAGCTGGTAGAGGCAATATTGCATGAATCTTCCACTCGATCGGTTTATCATCAAGGATGTTCTGAAGAGGGACATAACGTACGTCGTCTCTGCATTTCCATTTTCTTTTGCCATCTTTTCCCTTTTCGCAATTTCCTCCTCCAATCACAAAGACTCGCTCATCCTCAAGAGTCAAACCAAAGTGAACAACATCCGTCTTAAACTGTTTTCTTTCTTGCCACATTTCAGACTCCAAGTTAAATATGAAACAAGTATGGCATCCAAGTAAAATAACAGATGTATCCCAAAGTACAGCTCGCATCAGGTTATAAGGCCTCGGCATTGGCTTCGTGACGAGAGAGCATGTGTGATGCCTAGTGTTGTACATTTGAACATGACTGATGTCGTTGTCGCTTTTATCTGATCCACCGAAGATATAGAGTGAACCTCTGAATGGAACACAATTTCCAGCGCTTTCTACTCCATGGACCAATTTTCCGACTATAGAGCATTTATCGGTGACTTCATTGTAGGCTTCGATGCTGTCTAGAACTCTTCCGTCTATGTGTACAAATCCTCCGCATATGTACAATACTTCATGGATAAACGCTGCGCTATGTCTACGACGGCCTTGAACTAAGGATGCGCATTTCTTCCAACCAGAAACAACTTCGTATTTCCATATTTCATCTCTTTTGGCTCCTATTCCTGTCACGTACATCTTGTTAGCGTGAATAGCAGCGACAGCTTCGATTGCCATTTTGGTCGGCAATTCTTGTAGAGTTGAAACTTCATTTGCGCGATGTAAATTTACCGTCATCACTTCTGTTGTAATATTTGGGCCACCATCATGCAATCCAACAACGGTCACACAAGTACCGGCTCGTGTACTACTTTCTATTTTAAAAATATGCAAAATGTTTTTGAAGAATTTCTGTTTCGAATAAAAATTAAGACATATTCATCTACGCTGATACAAAATTCTATAAATCAGGGAGAGCGTTCCAAAATCTGAGTTCAGCAACCGAAAAAGGGTCGTACAACAGGAACAGTTCTAGTTTATGTATGACCAGAGGAAGATACTCAGATGCTTTAACTACATTATTCGCGTCCCATACCTATGAACGCACAAAATCAATTTTACAATGAACTTGATAGGCTATAAACGTAAACGAAGAACAGAAATAGGCCTAAGCCTAACTCTTTTCAATAGCTAACGCTCATAGGCATCATCCTGATTTAAAGATGCTTAGGATAGATATAAATTAATTATTACTCTGTTTCGCCACAATGGGTTTAGCCAAAAAATAATAAAAATTAAAAAAATACAAATAAACAGCGATTACATCAAAACGCCAAAGATTAGAAGTAGTTTTGAAAATACGAAATATACCTTGAATTTGTCCCACAACGTTCTTGCAAGTCATGTCTAGCGACGCTTCTAACTCTCTCGATCTAAAGGAAACCTTGATTGATTCACACGGACGATCAAGGTATTCGTCGTGATCTTTCTTCAGCTCATCTGCTCTTCTTAATAACTCATCAAAACAACCACAGATGTCACTAGCCGATCCCTTCGAGCATAGCTCAGTGCTGTAGGACTCAAAACTTTTTAAAATTGAATGTAAGCACTCAAATTCCTGCTCCTTCATTCGATATCTCTTAAGTTCGTTTTGTTTCAGTAAAGAAATTTCTTCTAACAGAGATGCTGTATGCTTATCTATCATGTCTTTAAGCTCTTGGTTTCTTCTCTGAATTTCACACTCGATCTCTTCTAATTTAAGCAAGAAATCCTCTTTTCTCTCGTAATTGTTTCTTCCTTTAGACGATAACTCTTCAGCGTAGCTAGCTATCTTCAAAGCGTTCTTTTGAATTGTTTGGCGAAATTCTTCCTCCACTGAAGTCACATCCTTACATTTATGTGATACATGATTTTCAAGTAAGCACGAAACACAAACTAGTCTTTTGCATTCTGGACAATAATAGTCTAACGGCTTTTGATTATGGTCATTGCAATTCTTTGTTGGAAACATTTTCCTTATGTCTTCTTCAGTTTCGCTTCCAATTTTTACAATATGATGATTTCTACTCAACTTGTGCAATTTGTGTGCGTTGGAACAGAAATTGCAGAAATTGTCTCCACATTCTAAACAACGCATCGCTGCCTGCTTCATCTCTTCTTTTTGGCCTTCGTAGATAGTTTTGCAAATGTCACAAGGTATTATTGACGTGTTACTTAATTTTAACATTGTTGTCACATCTATTAGATGTTGCATGAAGAAGTTCTTTTGTAAGCCATTCATTCCTTCTGCGGGAATTATAAAGACTTTTCTACACAAAGGACATGGCATGTTTTCTCCAGGTTCCTTCTCTGCTGCTTCACCTGTTTCTCTGAGACATTCGAGGCAGAAAGTGTGAATGCATGGCAGCATTTTAGGATGAGTAAATTCTTTCAAACAGATGCTGCATTCCGTCAGCTTTCGAAGCTGATGTCCAGCTGTAGCCATTTGCATTGGCTATCTGACTATATCGATCAAAGCTGAAAATTGTTGCTCGTATGCATTCAACGTGTTCGCCTTATCAGCCACTTTCCTTTCTCTTGAGGTGCTTGATAAGCAATGAACAAAAACATTTTATAATCAGTAATCACAGAACAGAAGTCTAATTAACACTAAAGAACAATCAAAACACTGCAATTAGCAGTTGTAAGGACGTCAAGGAGCTAAGCTTACTTAAATAGAAGACTGAGTCTGATTACTTTAAGCAGCGTAATTTTAATGTTAGAAACGATTTGCGTAGCGTCTTTCAGCAATAATTTCCAACTATATGCGTAGTGACAGAGCAAAATAATAGACGAGGATATGCCGACATGCATAAAGAAACTGTATGGACAGAGACAGACGCATGAATGTAGACTACACTTGGACTGAATTATGCATGTAGACCTATCTGTAGAATTACAGATTGCATAAGTGCGGTCATTAATCACGAACTGAAGTTTGCTGGCCTATTTGCTAAGCACAGTATGGCGGCGTCATTGGAAATTATAGTCTAGGAGCTAGCTCATGTTTCGTGTGCACTTCAATGTACCCTCAGTTTGACCTCACAGGGTTATTATAGGTCATCAAAGTGTGTCAAAAAAATTGGTCACATGATCCGCTTATTGATCGCTTAGCCGCCATATTGGAATCAAGATGGCGGAAAAAGGACTTTTTAAATCACTTGTATCTCGGCCACTTCTTATCCGATTTCGACGTCTTCTTTGTTAAATTGTAGGTCTTGATAAGAGCTATCTTTTTGGTCTATATATAATTTTGACTAATTATAGCCGTTTTTGAGAAATTTAGCAAAAACTATTTTTTTTAAAATAAATTTTCTGCATTTTTTACTTTTTGTCACTGAAGGAGTAGAAAATGGGAAAATATTACTCTGACGAAATATAATCAGCATTTAATAAGCTTTCAAATGGTACTATTGAAAGTAATATTATGTTGTGCCATTTTCTTCTAGAATTCAAAATTGATATCCAGTGCAGTGCCATTCGAGTAACCAAGCGTACCTTTAATATGCCTGTTCCACAGCTGTTTTCCATTCGATTTTGACGTTTTTTTCTTTGAATTGTATCTCTTAATTAGAGCTATCTTTTTGGTCCTTGCATATATTTTGCTAATTATAGCCGTTTTTGAGAAATTAAACAAAAACAATATTTTAAAACAATTTTCTGTAGTATTACACCAATTTTTCAATCTTTTTGTTTTTTACGTTAAGGTTCTTATCAGTATTCAGGGCCCTAATGGAGAGGGTACATTTAAACAATGTTATGAAGAAGACACATGACACCTCATGTGTTATCTGTCAAAAGAAGGGGGGCGACAAGCTTCCCACTTACAGTGAGAATAATGGCAGGAAGAAAATTCAAGAAGCATCTGTTGTTCTCCGGGATAACATCTTGTCAGAAGTCCCAGAAGATGGTATGTATGGACTGTTAGTTAACGTCCAACCTGAAACGAGCTGATCTCATCCCCCCCCCAAAGGGTTGTAGCAGCAGACATTCTGAACAATCAAAAGATTCTTCATCTTGGTGCGTGATTTGTATGAATCACGTGGGTTATGGACAAAATAAACAGTTTTGTATATGCGAAAAAAATGCGCTCTAGATTTTTTAAATGCTACAGTTAAATGCTACAGTTTCAATACTATCAAGGTGATGTTTTTGAGAGAACTTCCACCCTTCAATTTTGTTCATCAATATGTTTCACTCACACAAGCAAGAAGCAGATTCCCAAATGGTGCTAGCCACAAAGGTCACTGCAGTTACTCTAGTGGAAAGGCTGAAAGATACTCCGGTTGTTGAGGAAGTGCAAAGCAGTTACAGCAAGAATGTCTTAAGTATGATTTCCAATTAAAAGGAACAGTTGGCAATGCTTATGATCTAAGAAAATCACTTGATGAGTTTAGAGCCTCTAAACCACAGTTATGGGAAACTTTTACCATCATATTCTGCATCACATTCTGTGAAACGAAAATGTGATTTAGTATTCCAATACATGATGGATAAAGGAAAGCCTCCTTATTGAACATTATTTCACAAAGTATACACAAAATGACACGATCAAAGACATTACATTACAGGCACGAAGAAACTTGACCTTGGTGTTAGCTGTCATGAGGTGGAACGACAGAATGATACTCTACTGACTCAAACAGTACAGGAACAAACTACTCAAGAACACTACTTCCACCTGAAATGCAGAGAAATGTGCCCATTTCAGGTGCATTGGACTATTTCGACCATAATGAGCGTGTTCTATCAGGAAAGGGTAACAGGTAACAGTCATGATACAGTGCTTGTAATTTTTCAGAACAAACTGATGGTGTTGGTCACCCAAGTCATCAGCACAATCTAGCCACTTTGGCAGACTTCCAAAAATGGGTCTCTCCAGGGACGATTGCCTTTCCAGGAACTACTCCACTATCGTAAACTTTGCATGCTTGGTAAAGTTCCAATAGGCTTTGTTCCAGCTGAGAGGACAGAGGATCTTAACACAACAAGTGAGGCAAAAGAAATTATGGATAAAATACGGTTTTTTGCTAGATTCTTTCACAGCAAAAACTTTCCTTCCAAGAAAGAGACTGACAAGCAAATCGTCCCACCATGCAGTGCATTCAGCAAGTCAAAGTTTACCACTCACAAACCACAGTGTCCACTCCTATAATACCACACCCTGCAACTGCTTATAACACAATATATACGGTACTTGCATGAAGAACTTCCAGGATTGCTTATTGCAAGTGAGACAACCATTTGGTGCTCTCTGGTGTGATGAAGGTGTGGCAAAAGAGCTGCAACTGCTTCTGTCCCAAGATATTACCAACCTTTTTGTTGGTCTCTGGGTTTCCATACTGCTAAAGAAGTATATGCCTGCATTGGTGCATATCTATCAGACAGTTTCGCTGACAGTATTATAACAGAACCTGGTGTCTGGTCCTGTAATAGTTCAGACCACTCTTGCTGGAAGCTATGCACGGTCCTTTAGAAGTCAGTTTATGTTAGCTGAGGCAGTGGAAAGGCTACTGTGGATAGCATTCATGGAATGTAATGAAATCCTACTGGAGCAAGACTTAGTGGACTCTGGTCTCTCTACAGGAAGCTGTTACATCAAAGGATCCATAGAAAACACATCATTACACCAGCGCTGTCAATGAAGATCTTCACGTTCGACTGAGTCAGATGGCTGAACATGTTGCAGAAGGTGTTAACAAAAGTGTTCTATTTAAGTTTTGGTATCAGTTCATCATTGCCTTTATTCCAATACTCCGAGACCTCACATGATCTCTTAGAGATGGAAACTGGGAGCTCACGCCAGTTCTGTTGTAAGATTAATACCAATGTTCCTTGGATTTGATAAGATTAATTTCTCATGATTGGGTAGCATAATTCTTCAAGATTACTTGAAGCTGCCAGAAAAGTGTCTTGTTTCTTGTGTAAGTGAAACATATTGATGAACCAAATTGTTCAATCAACATTGTCTTCATCGGGCGATTTGAAACATACATAAATCTCAAGAAAGATACTAATTAAATTATTAAACTTCTCTCTTGAGGAAGATTATACTGTAATCTGTTGTTTCAAGTTGCAATATGGCGATTATATCTTTAAATCCATTTTTATTACAGTTATCAGGGCTCTCTGTCTTCGGTTCATTATCTGTTTTGAAATTCAGTATATACCTGTTCATGCACCTCTTGTGAGACATACTGTAACCAGCAAAAACGCACTTATCATCTTGAAGGGTGGAAGTTTTCTCAGAACATAATCTTGATAGTATCAAGTAACATTTAAAAATCTAGAGCAAAGTTTTTCCCATATAAAAAACTGTTTATTTTGTCCATAACTCACGTGATTCATACAAATCATGAACCAAGATGAAGAATCTTTTGATTGTTCAGAATGTCTGCTGCTACAACGCTTTGGGGGGGAAGCTCAGATCAGCTCATTTCAGGTTGGACGTTTACTAACAGTCCATACATACCATCTTCTGGGACTTCTGACAAGATATCATCCCGGAGAACAACAGATGCTTCTTGAATTTTCTTCCTGCCATTATTCTCACTGTAAGCGGGAAGCTTGTTGCCCCCTTCTTTTGGCAGATAACACATGAGGTGTCATGTGTCTTCTTCATAACACTGTTTAAATGTACCCTCTCCATTAGGGCCCTGAATACTGATAAGAACCTTAACGTAAAAAACAAAAAGATTGAAAAATTGGTGTAATACTACAGAAAATTGTTTTAAAATATTGTTTTTGTTTAATTTCTCAAAAATGGCTATAATTAGCAAAATATATGCAAGGACCAAAAAGATAGCTCTAATTAAGACATACAATTCAAAGAAAAAACGTCAAAATCGAATGGAAAACAGCTGTGCAACAGGCATATTAAAGGTACGCTTGGTTACTCGAATTGCACTGCACTGGTATCAATTTTGAATCCTAGAAGAAAATGGCACAACATAATATTACTTTCAATAGTACCATTTGAAAGCTTATTAAATGCTCATTATATTTTGTCAGAGTAATATTTTCCCATTTTCTACTCCTTCAGTGGCAAAAAGTAAAAAATACAGAAAATTTATTTTTAAAATAATTGTTTTTGCTAAATTTCTCAAAAACGGCTATAATTAGTCAAAAATACATATAGACCAAAAAGAGAGCACTTATCAAGACCTACAATTTAACAAAGAAGACGTCGAAATCGGATAAGAAGTGGCCGAGATACAAGTGATTTAAAAAGTCCTATTTCCGCCATCTTGAATCCAATATGGCGGCTAAGCGATCAATAAGCGGATCATGTGACCAATTTTTTTGACACACTTTCATGACCTATAATAACCCTGTGAGGTCAAACTGAGGGTACATTTAAGTGCACACGAAACATGAGCTAGCTCCATGACTATTAGGGCCTAACTCGGTAAGCTGTGTCCCAACTCTCGACGTCCTTATTTCTGATTTCGATTTTAAACGAACATTCTGTTATGTTGCTAGACTGTAGTCATTATATTTCAGACACGCTTGGTAAAAGGTGCATTGCAAAGGTTTTTCGCTTAGCCAGTTCAACATGTAGCAGTCATAATCCTAGCATAATGCATGTCGAAGATTTTAATCATTAAAGTTGCTTAGCACCACCTTTGGCTGCGTCGGAAGACTAGCATATTTCTTCAGCTTTTAGTCAAATATAACATGTAATAATCAGGCACGTAACTAGGATTTTTCGTTTGGGGGGGCTTAAACCTTGAACATGGCAACATTTATACAGTGTTCATACGAATTTTAGCCGTAAGCATACAACGGCTTGACTTGTTTGGGGGGGCTTCAACTTCGTTTGGGGGGGCTTAAGCCCCCCCAAGCCCAACGCTAGTTACGTCCCTGGTAATAATCAGATTGGCAAGTCAGTTTCAATGCCAGATTTGAACCTTAACGCTTCCGGCCATCGTAGTTGAGATCAAAGCAGCTGGATGTCATTTTCTATAATCAAAATTAAATGGCTATAATGTGAAAACTTTCTACTCTAAGTTGTAATGCAATAGAATCCATTTAATTAATTTTGCCTAGGTACGCCA
The DNA here is from genome assembly GCA_963556255.1 of Allolobophora icterica. Lineage (NCBI taxonomy): Eukaryota > Metazoa > Annelida > Clitellata > Crassiclitellata > Lumbricidae > Allolobophora > Allolobophora icterica. The sequence goes on from OY744603.1 coordinate 7,422,227, forward strand.
ACTCAACAGCTTCAAAGACATTAGGCCTATTGAAATTAAAACGTAGGCTACGTAACGTATACTTGCTTGCGAATTTCTTCTCCTTGCGAATGTTCAGTTAGACGAAATTACAGCCAGATAACAAGTGCACCTTATCGGTTTGTGTACTGCATACCTGTAGAGCTCGTAACTATGACAGGCGTAGGCCAAAACAGACTGTTTATACACTGCCTAAACTCAGAAGATCTTAGTCTAAAGGTTGATTTACTTTGTTGTATAAGTGTTTATTTAACCATTTATATAGCTCCATTCAAACACCACAAAACTCCATTGAATATGCAAGCGCTGTTGTTAAGCTGCAACGATGAAACACTATAGCTTCATATAGGCCAATAACAGGTCCTACAATGTATAAGAGAAGCTATAGACTTCTAACCTGTTAAGGCGGAACCAGTCGAATTTTCAATTTTAGATTCAGTCGATTGCATTCATAGGCGCCGACTTTTGTTTTTGTCTCTTGGTGCATGGGTCCTTCCTCCCTTCTTCGACCTCCTTCCCCTCCCATTCCCTTCCCCTTAGGTAGGTGAGTTTCAGCGGACTTTCGGAGAAAGAAATTTGTTTTGTTGTTGTTAAGGGTTACGAGGTTAGAAAAAGTATTGGAAATCGGTGACGACGTTCCAGTGTTAGGCCCCTATAGTTTATTTTTAGTTTTAATAATAATGTGTCTTTATTTACGGGCTGTGACTGTGAGATCATGCAATGTTGGGTATTTGTGTTGATGATGATGATGATGATATTCGTTTTATTGATTCACCAGATGACAAACCGCACCGTGGCTTACAGAAAAATGAGTCAATAAGATAAGATTAGAAAGAGATTTAACTAAAGTGTTTAGAATGTTAAGTTTTACTTTTGTTGTTGGCTTCGATGGTTTAAATGCTTATATAAAGCCCTTGGTATGAAGTTTTTATCGTCCTTACAGGGCAGTTCAAAACAATGGGCTCGCGGTCGGAGGGCATATTGGGATTGGGTTGGTGGCGGGAACAGGCGTCGCAAGACATGGTCTTGATTCCCCTCGATGGCCTTGAGGAGACGGACCTCCGCTGCCCCAACACGCTTCCCCATTGAAGCACCTCCTTCACATAAGTAACCCAAGCGAGCTCTTTTGGACAGGAGCCGCTCCACTGCCAGGCTCCAGTCGTTGGTGGCCTGCTGCTGTCACATAGCCCCACCATGCTGGGGCTGCATACAGTAGTCGCGATATTGTTGTTGCTTCAGCAGCTACGTGCAATGCCTCCCGCGAGAGACCTGTCTCATGATGCTACTGTCATCCTTATACATGCTTTTGTAACAAGCAGGCTGGATCACTGCAGTGCGATCTTGGTTGGTCTGCCGCTTGGACTGGTTGGCCGCCTCGACCGAGTTCTTCGGTCAGCTGCTCGGCTCATTGGACACATCCCTAAATACGCCCCTATTTCTGCATACATGCGTGATGTGCTGCATTGGCTCCCTGTCCCGCAGCGTATCTGCTATAGGGTTGCTGTACTGGTATGGCGCTGTCTCTTAGGCTGTGCCCCGGCCTATCTGTGTGAGCTCTGCCGCCCGGTCTCTGATTCAGTTGGTCGGCGTGCTCTTCGGTCTTCTTCCGGGGGAGAACTTTTAGTTCCTCGGGCTCGCTCCACAATTAGGCAACGCCGGGCTTTCTCTATAGCTGGGCCCTCCATTTGGAATGGTCTTCCATTAGAGATTCGCCTTCTCCCTAGGGGTAACACATCTGCTTTTTACAAGCTGCTCAAGTCTAATCTCTATTGCCGTGGCTGGGCTGGGAGCGCTTCTGAGTAGGTTTCTTGAAGGTGCGCTATATTAAATTTTTGAATGAATGAATGAATGAATGTGATCTGAGTGTTCTCAGTGCATGCAGTGAACCAGAGCAGGAGCCAATGATTTCCTCCACGTGGGGAGTGGCGCTAAGGTTGTTCCTGTAGGTTACTCCGAGGATCTTCATCGATTCGACTCGTTGAACGCCATCCAGCAGTGGTGGCAGTTCAACAGTTCCCCGCCGCATTACCAGCATCACCCTGGACTTAATTGCATTTAGCTTGAGGTTGTTTAATGCTGCCCAGTCCGATACCGAACGAAGCTCTTCACAGACAGTGGCTCTTGATGTTGATCCAACCAACAGACAAGTGTCACCTGCATATTTAACCATCACATTGGTGGAATGTTGAGGCCGCAGATCCGAGGCATCGATGGAATAAAAGGACGGACCAACGCCAGAAGATCCGTGGTCTGTTGTAGAATGGCAATCAATGCCGCTGTGGTAGAGCCGGTCGGCCTGAACGCAAATTGATCTACAAGGGCCTCCGACGCATGTGATTTTGCAAAGGCCGGATATAGATGGCCACGCACTAGTTCACGCTCTACGACTCTAGACAAGACAGGCGTGACAGAGATCGGTCTAAAATCTGTCATTTGCATCAGCTGTCTGACTTTGGCTACAGGCGTGATGACTGCAGTTTACCACTGCTCCGGGACATGAGATGCCAAGATTGAGCGGTTTATGAGCTCTGAGATGACGTGAGAGTACACTGGAGCAGCCAGGCGTAGGAACCATGCTGGTAATTTATCCGTCCCATCGGCAGTATGATGAAGATGATCCAGAATGTTGAAGATCTTGTATTCTGTCATGAAGGGCCGATTTGGTATCGCTGTGAGTTTTGGTGGTGGAGGTTCGTATCGGTCATCGGTGGAAGTCCTCGCATAATGAGAATTCAGTTCGTCAGCGCTGAAGCAAACTGAAGTGGGCGACTGATGGCGGCTACTGGTTAGCTTTTTCACCTGCTCCCACAACTTTTGTACTTCTCAAGTTGTGAGATTACTTAGGTGTAAAAAGTTTGAATTTAAGGTTCGAAATCTTCTGGGTGCGAGGCACTCACTGAACTTAGGCTCCCAAGGAGTCGGCGTAGAAGAATGATTAGGGTTGCCAGATACATGGGTAGCCAAAGGACAATTATCCATTCATTCCTTCTGGTGGAATGACAGATACTTTTCTACACAAGGGACATGGCGTAATTTCTCTCGGTTTCTTCTCGCCTGTTTGTTTGAGACATTTGAGACAGAAGATGTGAATACTGGCAGCATTATCGGATCAGCAAATGCTTTTAAACAGCTGCAACATTCTGTCAGTTTTCGAAATTGTTGTACAGCTGCAGCTATTTGCATTGGACGCCTGGTTACAGATCAGTGGTGTCACTAGGGCTGGTGTCACCCGGTGCGGTAAATCATGGTGTCACCCTAAAAAAAAAGTGATGACCTTTTTTAGGAATTCGTCTCCCAAAAAAGTTATGACCTTTTTTAGGAATTTCTCATCTTCCAAAAAATTCATCATTTTCTCATCTTGGGTGTCACTCCCCCCTCTCACACCCATTAGGGTGTCACCCGGTGCGGTCCGCACCCCCCGCACCCCTTCGTGACGCCACTGCTACAGATGTTTTCAAAACTGGAGCTATATCCGGATATCTAATCCCAGAGTTCGCCTTATCGACAGCTCTTTTTTCTCTTGACCTGTTTGATACCGTATCCTACGCAATCAACGAAAAAGTCAAGCCACAAACCTTTCAATACTCAGCGTATCGAGGAAATCAGAGAGCATAGATGTGACAAGAGGGTACGCATGTAACATAATATAAAAAAGGATTTGTTTAGCGACTTCAGAAACTCAAGAAACTGACAATACAAATAAAACGACGGAAATGCTTGCGCTGAACAAAAAAGTGCCAAGACACAGACAGAAAGAGAGGCATATCCAGAGACTTGAGCTGAAAACTATCAACTAACTAGATTTATTCTAGATGACCGCATTACGTATTATTTCAACACATGGCCTGTCTGGAATTAAACTCCATGATGTGGTGCGAGCCACAACGGTTGCCCCACTGTCACATATTATTATTATTAATTAATTAAATTTGTTACGCGCGCATGGTCACACCGAAATGTGAATCTGTACCGTGGCTAAGCTAAAAGGCCCGTTCTTGATGATCGCAAGCAACGGGGAGGGATACATGTAAGGAGTCAATGGTGATTGAAGGTAGGGAGGTGTGCTGGTGCTGAGGGCTTAATATGTCAAACAGGCTAACTTGAATTTTATTCTGAACTCAACAGGAAGCCAATGCAGTTCATGGAGTAGGACCGAGGAGCTTGTTCGTAGTGGAACACGCAGTACTACACGAGCTAAGGCGTTTTGGATGCGTTGCAACCTGCTGAGTTCATGGTCTGAGAGACCAACAAAAACAGAATTAGCATAATCAAGGCAAGAGGAAACAATTGAACAGGCTATGGTTTGTGACATGTTCTTAGTAAGAGCCGATCTGAGGTGACGTATTGCCCTGGTATGATAGAAACTAGATTTACAAAGGTTTGATGTGTGGTCGAAATGTGAGCTTGCAGTCAAGGGTTACACCAGTGTTTTGGCACTGTCTGATAGTGGCACAGCAGTACCTGCGAGGTCGGTGCTAGAAAGTGAAGGAAGAGAATGCAGGCGTTGGTGTGAACCGAACAAAATAGCCTCAGACTTTGTCTGGGTTTATGGCCAAACCATTGAAACCGAACCATGCATACAAAGATGAGAGGCACTCCTCAAGTTTGAGTTTGCCAGACTGATCAGTGTGTGACAAGGCGATAATTATGGAGCTGAGTATCATCCCCATACTGTTGTAATTTGACTCCGAAGTTAGTATACATAGCTATGCGACTGATTCCGCCCCATTGGGGGAAATAAAGATTGTAAATAATAAAGGGCCAAGGACAGATCCCTGTGACACTCCAGCATTGCAAACAGTGGGCTCAGACCGAGCGCTACCGATGCCAACCTGCTGATCCCGATTGCACAGGTAAGAAGCTATTGGCCTAGCCAGTTTAAGGTTGTCTTGATAAAAGTAGTTGGTGGTCTGCGGTGTCGAAGGCTGCACTGAGATCAAGGCAAACTGAGAGGCAGGCTTTTCCGTTGTCGACAGACGAGAATATGCTATCCAGTGTAGAGGCAAGAGCAGTTTCAGTGGAGTAGGCCTAGCCTTCGCGGTTTAAGCTGACTGATAAGGACTAAAGTTGGCAGAGGAAGTGATGTGTTTCCTGATACGCAAAGAAAGAGACGTTCGAGGATCTTGGAAATGTTATTCAGGATGAAGATATATGTCTGAAATTAGAAAGGTTGCTGGTGTCCAGGTCAGGTTTTTTAAGTAAAGGCGTGACTAAAGCAGATATGAAGCTGGACGGAAAATAACGTTCGACAAACGACAGTATATATATATATATATATATATATATATATATATATATATACAGTCCTTTTTCTAGACAAAAAGGTTCCGAAACTGAACAATAGGTTCCGGAACTGAACAATTATGAAAGGGCTAAAATCCCCAGAAAAACCGGATGGGGGCTTAGTAGAAGTCTCAATAAACACTGAAAGCAGTTCACAACACTGAAATTAAATTAAAATGACTAAATTATTGTTTTTATTATTAAAATAAATAAATTATTTTTATTAGCTGAAAAAAGGTGCCGAAACGCCGTTCCGGTGAGTTCCGGCGAAAAAACCACTGTATATAATAATTATTATATATGTATATTTATATATATATATATATATAATTAAACATCGGCTATATACAGGGGCGGATCCAGAAGGTTTATCAGGGGGGGGGGGCAAAGAGAATACATACATGAAAGTTTGTGCGGGTAGTGACCAACGAACCAACGATAATTGTTTTCGGAATTCATCTCCCAAAAAGCAAACTTATGACCTTTTTTAGTCATTATAACCTCTCCAGAAAAATTCGTCTACGTCTACAGGGGCAGCCACGTCCTGTGACTGTCCTGTGTAAATATCAAATGGGGGGATTTTTCCTCGTCTGCTTCCTCACGGGGGGGGGGCCACGTCCTGTGTAAATATCAAATGGGGGGATGGCCGGATTGACCCCCCCCGTATCCGCCTCTGGCTATATAAGATAATTGGGCCTACTGTGCTTTGAACTGTGGCGGAGCCGTCAAATTTTCACAGTTGGATTCAATGAACTGCTCTAGGAAGGTGTGCGATATAGCTCTATGTGAGAATGGTTCAACTATACAACGAAAGTAGAATTTCCAGCGATAGACTGTTATAGTCTGTTTAAGAAGGGCGGTCCAAAGACCGCAGTTTGGTTTCAGCGTGACCAGTCAAATGTCTCTATTGTTGATGTTTCTCCGACCTGCAGGCTATTCAACTTTGAAAGAAAACCAGTTGTATCAGAAAACATAGAGGAGCATGCGATAGATGACGATGATGATGGTGGTGATGATGAGTTGATGAAGGTGGTGGTGGTGGCGATGATGATGATGGTGGCGGTGGCGATGATGATGATGATGATGGTGATGATGATGATGATGATGGTGATGATGATGGTGATGATGGTGATGATGATGATGATGATGATGATGATGACGACGACGACGACGACAATGATGATGATGATGATGATGATGATGATGATGATGATGATGATGATGATGATGATGATGATGATGATGATGATGATGATGATGATGATGATGTAGAAACACAATGCAGCCTCGTTGTATTGACGTCTGAAATTTAATTTTCAAATGATGAAGAGTTTTCCATCCCTCGTTATCAGTGCTCTTTTCTGTCTGAACTTTCCGGAACGGCGTTCTCAGCGTTCTGGCACCATTTTCAGCTATTAAAAATAATTTAGTTATTTTAATAAAAGAATGGCTTAGTTATTTTAATTTAATGTGACGTGAAAAATTTTCTTCGGCAGGTCTCACCAAGATCCCTCCCCAAACCCTAGGTCCCAACCCTTATTTTTCTCGGGTTTTGCATTCGATTTAGCCCTTCCATCTTGTTCAGTTCTGGAACCTTTTTCTATAAAAAACACGGCTTTTTATAATTTTTTTTACCTTGCTCCCTCGTCTCTGTCTATTCGCTGTTGTAGCCTATACGTAAACCTAACCGTAATCTGCAGATCTGATATCATTTGTGCCCAAAATGCATATAGTTGTGGGAACTGTAGGCCTAGCCCTTAGGTACAGGCATATGTCAAAAGCAAAATTGGTTCGGCAGTACAGATCCAATTAAAAAAAGATGGTCTTGATCCTTCAGATCTGTCAAACCTACGGCCGATATCAAACCTCAACACCATCTCCAAGATCCTAGAAAAACTCGCACTCGCCAGACTATTCCCACATATCACCAGCTGTCCCAATTTCAACCCTTTTCAATCTGGTTTCAGACCTGGTCATTCTACTGAGACAACCCTCCTGAAAGTTACAAATGACATACTCTCGAACGTTGACAACGGCTCGGCAACCTTTCTTTTCTCACTTGATATCTCGGCCGCTTTCGATGCTATGGACCACAGGCTGCTGGTCGCCCGTGCACAAGAAGCTTTTGGCGTTACCGGCACCGCTTTAAACTGGCTGGCATCCTATCTTGAAGGGAGGCACTTCTTCATCGCCCTAGACTCTGCCAAATCTGAAACTTTGCCCTCCACCACCGGAGTTCCACAGGGTAGTGTTCTTGGTCCTTTTCTTTTCTCCATGTTCATCTCACCAGTTAGTTCTCTCATCCAATCTTTCGGGATCCAACACCACCAATATGCTGATGACACGCAACTCTATGCCTCCCTCACACCTGGGGACAATAGCTGTGACAACATCACTCGCTGTGCAGATGCCGTAAACCGTTGGTTCCTGGAAAATGGTCTCCTTCTAAACCCTTCCAAGACAGAAGCCATAGTTTTTGGAACCAGACCACAAATTGCCAAACATCATCCTCTGAATCCGACTTTCTCAAACACAGCAATAAACACGTCAACCAGTGTAAAAATTCTCGGCGTGAAACTTGACTCGACAATGTCAATGGATCTCCAAGTTTCTGAAATCATCCGCTCCACCAACTTTCATACCCGGGCTCTCAGGCACATCCGACCTTTTCTCACAGAAAACCTTGCAAACACCATCGCTTGTGGGATAGTCAACTCTCGCCTTGACTATTGCAACAGCCTTCTCTACGGGACATCATCAAAAAATCTAACCTCTCTACAACGCATCCAAAACAACCTTGCTCGTGTCGTATGCAACTCCCCATATCGTGCCAGCAGCAAGCCACTCCTCAAATCCCTCCACTGGCTACCCGTCAAGGAAAGGATCATCTACAAAATCTCCGTTATCACCTATAACTGCATCACAACACATACTCCGTCATATCTCTCCGACCTTCTTCACAACCACATGCCATCGAGAAACATGCGGTCATCTGGAACCCGAACCCTTGTCCTTCATCGGTGTCGCACTACAACTGCATCAAAATCTTTCACCTCGTCCGCCCCTCGAATCTGGAACAACCTACCAACCAACATCAGGATCTCTATGACTCTGGCCACTTTTAAGAAAAACTTAAAGACCGAACTTTTCAAACAGGCCTATCTGGACTGATCTCCCTGCTCCCAGTGCTTCTGAATCGTTGCATCGATTTCCTTTCGACTGTTTACGAACTATGGCACTTAAATCTCTGCTATTATTATTATTATTATTATATAAATTATGACCTAAACTAGATGCGCTGTCGAGTCTCTAAGCCCATGTGGTGTTTACATCGTGACAATGGGGACCAAAATTCATCGTGGCGTGGACAGTTCAAACCTTAGCCTACCCGTGGACAGTGGCGGCGATCTTGTTTGACAGGTGGGGGGGACACTTTAGAAATAATCTGGTCAAAAAAAAGAGTTTTGACCTGAACTGGTCAAGAAGAGGTCAAAAAAAATTTCCGCACTCACGCGCTATAAAATTCATTCTAACCTTTTTTTGGTGTTTCTTCAAAATTTGGGGGGACAAAATAATGTATGGTTTGTCTCCCCCACTCTAAAAGGTGGGGGTCTTGTCCCCCTCGACCCCCCGGGATCGCCGCCCATGCCCGTGGATGAATGGATGAAAGCATTTCGAAACACTCCCGCAGGAGCTGTACTGTAGGCTTTGCAACGGGGCTGGTACAGCTGCAGTCGATTAGGATCAGTGTAATATAGGTCATTTTGCTTCGCTTAGTATGAATAATTAATGATTGTTTATTTTTACAGTTGTCGGCTATTGGCTGAAATTGAAGTGGGCGTGTACTTGGTCTGGTGAACTGCTCCACTTGCAACTGCTCCTTAGGAGCCTGACGCAGTTGGTCGATGCTTCCTTTCCTCTGGTTCAACCTTCGAAGCATCTGACGTTTGGAAGGTGAGACGTTTCTCAATCTATTAATCTCACGAATTAACCTAAATCATCCGCACGAAAGAATGCGTCAAACGATGGCCGCGAAAACGAAGAATTCATCAGTTGTGTTCTGCAGTTATTTTGGAGGTGCTAGATGGAAAAATTTGGGAAGATTCCAGCCCTCCATCGCGACCTAGACAGACGGCATTTTGCTTTGGTTAGATCTGTAGACCAGAGATTGTATACGCCAATATATGACTAAAACCCAATGCATGACTTGTGTAACGTAAAACATACGAACGCTTTTAGCTACTGGATTTGTCGATTTAAATTCGCGAAGTTTAAAGGCCTTTTGTAACGGTTTAAGTGAGAAAAGACGCCCTGGACGATTTGATGCAGTTGAGTCACGTGCACAATCTAGGTCACTGAGAAGAGTTGCATCAGACAGTTTTAATTGCTGTAATTTGCTTTGAAATTTATGTATTGCCAGTTTGAGTCGAAAAAGGCTGTTTTTATGTTGACTTATTTGTAGGATTCACTGTTGAATCGAAATCTAGTTATAATGGTTGTGGTCTAATAAAGAACTTCATCAGAACGAATTTGTGTGGCACGTAAAATAGTAAGATAGTTTATTGAATGTATGAGCAATGGCAGCGTGTAAATGATTTTGTTTTATCATTTAAGTGGATAGATATCATGTGAGTGGAAAGCTAATTTGAATCATGATGTTAAGTGATATGAATAAGCAGATTTAGACAGACTATGTTAAAGAAATAGAAATTGTAAAGTAACCATTTCAAAATAAGTATAAAATCTTTAAACCTTATGACAATGTCTGTTAGAAGATACATGAACACAAAACATTCTTTTGCCCATTTTTGTATCGATATATCCTATCACAGAACCTCTGAGCCCGACACAAAATTTTATACGTGCACGTTTCAACAACTTCTCACTGTACGGGCATGAATCAGATAAGCAAAATGAATGCATTATTGACCTTGGAAAAATTTATTTAAATGATTTTTCTGAAATTATTAGTTCAGGCTTATCGTGAGCTTTTAATGATTTCAATAATATGCCATTAAAGTGACTTCACTAAATACTTCACCATCGTTTTCAGGATTCTTTAGAAACTTTTTTGTGGTTTGCTGTGTTAGTGGTCGACTGTTGAGTTGGGCTTGTTACCATGGGTGCAGAAAAGATACACATCAACATCGTTGTGATTGGCCATGTCGACTCCGGCAAATCGACGACAACAGGCCACCTGATCTACAAATGTGGAGGAATCGATAAAAGAACGATCGAGAAGTTCGAGAAGGAGGCTCAAGAAGTGAGAATTTTTATTTTGAGAAAGCATTGTCAGTTAATAGGTGAGCACATCAATTGGCAAAGATGTGGAGCTATTTACAGGCAATGTTTAGGTGATTGTAGGTTCATTTAAAGGACTTGTTTTGTGCTTCAATGTTTCTTAGTTCGCTAAGCAGTTGAACCACGAAATGTTGTCTGATATTTAAATGCTGTGTCAAAAGCTATTTGTAAATGTAAATACAAATCTCCGGAATTTCTCAGCGCCGCTCAAAACCTGCATCTGAGAGATCAGCTTATTCATCAGGGCAGTATCAAAATGCGGTCTGCGAGAACCAGGTTGTTTTGACTTGGTTCAGTGCCAGGCCTGGGGAGTCAAGCCTAGGAGACAGCATGGTGCTATGGTGGAAATGGTTAGTTATGGTGGTCTTGCAATGGTGCAGAGGCAGAACCTGAAAAGTTTGATTTGCAGTCTTGAGTGGAATACTGCTGGAGAAAAGGCAAGTGTATGCTTGCTAAGATTAACAGGTGAGGGAATGAGCAATGGTGCAGAGGTTATGGCAGTTCACCCCTAAGGGCTGATGCAGTGTAGCTTAACACTTTAACGATGAACTGCATTGGTTTCCCAATTAGTTTAAGTACGCTCTCATCGTTTAAAAGTGTTAATGAGCAGTTGCAGAATTTGATAGAGCAGGCTGGTGGAAATCTTCAGAATTAGGTGCTTTATTGGTTCACAAATATACAAAATATGATTTACAAACAGTCAGGTATTGATCACCAAACAAACAAAATGCATCTTAAAATCAATATTGATCACTCTAAATACAGAATATAAGAGGTGCTTAAACGTGCATGAAAATCAGCAATGTGAACCTTTGTACATATCAATTACATGAACAACCTTTTAGTAAGGACCTTTTTTGGTTGCAGGACCTACTTTTTAACTCTCTCCTTGTGTGTGTGCGCTCTGCTCAGTCGCTTACAAGTGTCATTACGTTCTCAACTTAAAACTTACCTCTTTCAAATTGCTTACCCATCATAGAGTGCCTCTGTCTCTTACGGACTGATCTTCTGAATGTTGACCTGATTACGGTTTTGGACAATTTATATATAGGTAAGGATAAACATATATGTAGAGAAGTGCATACACAGCTGATGTCTGTTGATGTACTGTGTACAAAGCAGATCTGTAAAGCAGTTGGTTTTGTGCTTTTAGATGGGCAAAGGATCCTTCAAATACGCTTGGGTTCTCGACAAACTCAAGGCGGAGAGAGAGCGTGGCATCACCATCGACATTTCTCTGTGGAAGTTCGAGACGTCCAGGTATTACATCACGATTATCGACGCCCCTGGCCATCGCGATTTCATCAAGAACATGATCACAGGAACTTCACAGGTCAGAAGAACCAGTCAGAACAGTTATGATCGCACTCAATTGGTTTTCAATGTTGTCACCTGTTTGTTTTGTTAGAGAAAGCTGTAAATAGGTTGCTCTGATGCTTTTAGTTGACTTAAAGCATGCCAATACCTAGATGCGTCCATGGCTTTCCCTCTTGGTTTTTGACTGGACTCGCTTTGGACTTTGGTGTTTGCATCGTACACCAGTTTTGCTTAGCAGCTTACTCACATTGTGAGTGTTGACCTGACTGTAGCATGATTTGGGTGTACGTGATTTGAGTGTGCGTAACTTGGGTGCACATGATTTTGGTGCAAATAATTTGGATGAAGAGTTGGTTTGACTTCAGTAGTTTGACTTCTTTGTCATTTTGGGGGATTATTTTGTCTAAATGCAGAACTTGCTCAGTTATTTCGAACACAAATGAAACAGTTAACGTTTCTGAAATACCGGTAAGTCCTGTGGTTTGTCTTTTGAATGTCATATTGTTTTCTATGGTCCTTCCTTGTGAAGAACTAAAGTTGATAGAGACATTTAGGGATGACCTATTCTTATTATTTTCGTTATTACTTTATGATATTAGATTTCGTGTTTTAATTGTTTTTTGTCTTTTAGTATAAATTATATAAAAACTTTAAAATTTCATAAATATTGTTTCTTATTTTTTAGGCAGACTGTGCTGTACTGGTTGTGGCCGCTGGTGTGGGAGAATTTGAGGCTGGAATATCGAAGAACGGTCAGACCCGAGAACATGCCCTCTTGGCCTTCACTCTCGGAGTCAAGCAGCTTATTGTTGGCGTTAATAAAATGGACTCCACTGAACCGCCGTACAGCGATGTAAGTCGATATAAGTGAAACCTGCATTTTTCGGAAGTAATAATAATAATAATAATAATGAATATTTGAGCCTTAAAACTATATTTAGTTAAGTAAGTAAGTAAGTATGTAAGTATATCCTTTATTCAAAAACCAACTGCTAAACATATTTTGGTGTACATAGTTCATAAAATTAATTTATGCATATAACATTCGAATGACAAAGGTTTTATGAGCCAAAGAGTCGGCATTAGGTATAATTCTATTGTGTACCCTGGGGCGCAATGAGTATACAACAGTTTTCTCTGGAGGTAATATCCGATGCAGAACATGTGTTGGGTTGGTTATGATGGCAGAGAAAAGGTTAGAATCAGCTTTTTGGCAGAGTTGCTCGAAAGTAAGATAGGATTCCGATAAATATCGAGACCGGATCAGTTAACAAAGAATGGTAAGCAGGGCTAACCAGCTTATTCTTAGGTGCTTAGTCAGAAACAGAATCGGTAACATGTTAACGTTTTTGTAATCGGTAATTGATGTGTAACAGGTAATATATGTGTAACTGTAATTGGTAATTGTTGTATAACAGATAACATGTGTAACAGTAATTGGTAATTGTTGTGTAACAGTAACAATTTTGGTAATCATATATTCATTTGAGTGGAAATATCCTTCGTTCCCAGGTCCACCCTTCGGAGGAAAATGTCGGTAGTGGCATTTAAAGAATGAGCGATTACTAGCTTTTGTTATTTTTATTCAGAAATTTGTTTCATGACCCTTGCAACCTGGATTTTTGGGTTCTTGCTAAAATGTTATGTGCTCCTAAATCGTTTGATGACCTTTTTGGGAATTTTTGAAGACCTTTTTTTGGGAATTCTTCATACACAAACTTTGATGACCTTTTTATGGGAATTTTTATGACCATTTTTTGGGAATTTGTTCTTACATTAAAATTTTTTTGTGTACTTCCGAAAATGCGGGCCCCAAAATCTGCGGGCCCGGGTGCTGCACCACTCTTAGCACCCCCTTAATGCGGGCCTGTGAATGCTATTCCAGACAGGTAAAGGTGGTCATTTCCGGCAATGGAAGAATCCCAAGGTCCTTGACATGGGGCCAGCGCATAACAGGATCTGCTTAACTCCATGAATCTATGTCATCTAGTTTTCCTACCTTATGTAATCTGAGTCTTTGATTTTTGTTGAACAGGATCGTTTCCAAGAGATCAAGAAGGAGGTGTCTGCGTACATCAAGAAGGTCGGATACAATCCAGACACGGTTCCTTTTGTTCCAATCTCCGGCTGGAACGGCGACAACATGCTCGAAGCGAGTCCTAAGATGGCGTGGTTCAAGGGGTGGAGTGTCAAGAAAGCAGACAAGAAGGAGTATTCAGGAATGACAATCATGGACGCCCTTGACAACATCGATCCACCCAAACGACCGACTGACAAGCCGTTGCGTCTTCCCCTTCAGGATGTCTATAAAATAGGAGGCAAGTGAAAACATGGCACAATATGGTAATTGAACATTTTTGGTTATTTATGGTAACTGAGGGGAAAAAAAGACGGGGTCGACCAAGGAAGAAATGGATGGATGAGATTCACGATGTAACTGGCATGAATCTGGAAGTACTAAGGAACCTGACTTCGAATAGGAAGCAATGGAGAATGTGTGTCATGGCGATCGCTAGAGCTCCAGGAGTTGACAGCACAAGGTGAACATTTATATAATAATAATAATAATGATAATAATATCGGATATTTCTATAGCGCCTCCTCAAGTCTACTACTACTCAGAGGCGCTCCCAACTACAGCATTGGTATACTGTGTCGAAGTTTTCACGCCGAAGCGCCACGAGCAATCGCAAGTGAAGGACTTGCCCAAGGTCTGTACGCAGCGGCTAGAGTGGGATTCGAACCTGCAACCCTCAGGTCACAAGGCGCCGAACTTACCACTGAGCCACCACACCCAAACGTGCCACTGGAAGAGCAAGATTAATCAGCAACACTCTCTGCGTTTGCCTTTATGAGTTAAATGTAGTTAAGAATAAGATTATATCAGTCAGCAAAACAATACACAGTAAACTAGAAGCGTCACCAGTGGTGGGCCCACGCACACACGTAGACCCCAACCAACAGTTGAAAGATGGCTTCATGATATTCGTCTGACTTAAGGTTTTTATAATGGTTTCACTTAGGAGAGGTTAGCGTGCTGGACTGCCAACTCAGCTACAATGAGTACACTGACGATGCACTGACGATACACTGTCAGTGGGAAGAACAAGTCCTTCGCTCACTGTGGCTCATTGCCATCGATGTTCTGTTGTATGGTCGTGTGTGCACTTAACTTTGAAGGGATGGCAATATATCAACATACAGTTGTATTGTAGTGTGTAAATGTGCATTTACAACAGCAACAATTTTTACAGTTATGTACATACTGACAACTGTTCATATACGAAAGATAATATACTGCTCTTAGAAGACTGACGTCCTTTATTGAGCAGTTTATTTTTATTTAGTTCCTATTTATTTTTTTCCTAATTTTTATGTATTTTTTCGTATTTATTTTATATTTCCTTTGTTGTTTAGGTATTGGCACAGTGCCGGTTGGACGTGTTGAGACAGGTATATTGAAGCCAGGTATGGTCGTTACGTTTGCACCTGTGAATCTGACGACTGAGGTGAAATCAGTCGAGATGCATCATCAGGCGCTTGAAGAGGCTCAGCCAGGAGACAACGTTGGCTTCAACATCAAGAACGTCTCAGTCAAGGAAATCCGACGTGGTAACGTGGCAGGTGACTCAAAGAACGACCCACCTAAGGAAACGGAAGAGTTTAAATCTCAGGTGAATTTTTGGAATCGATTTTAAGGACTGTCTTGACTTCCCAAAGTCCAGGTGACTTGAAGAACGACCCGTCGAAGGAAGCAGGAGTTTATGTCTCGGATGAACTTTGGCAATAAGTTTTAACAACTGGAATTATCTTGGCACTTCAGTGTCTGATGTATACTAAAAGTGACTGGGAAACCAATGCAGCTCATCATTGCATTATCAGATTACATTGAATTCAATTTGACAGATTACATGTAATTGTTGGCTGTGTACTTGTGTTCAAACTAGAAACATAAGTGGATTCGAGGAAGCCCTCTTGTCTAATATGATAGCTTCCGAGGTAATCTGCAATTCGACATTTCCATTCTATGTCGATTTAACATGACAGGTGCAGAAGTTGATCATGCATCATGGGATAAACATCTGGTGCAGTATCTGCTCTCCCACTGTGCCATCTTGTTTTACATTTTCTAGTAACCTTGTGAAGGCACTTACCAATTGCCTGAATGATTTTGTCATTGATTATATATATATATATATATGCAAGTTTATATGGCACCACTTCAAGAGAAACCTATAAGAAGTGCTCCTGACCTAGCAAAAGGAAACCACGATTGAACAGAATAGTCTGCAATATATATGGCTCTGTTTGCTGTAGTTTAGTATTTTAGCCAATTATAAAATTGATTTATGAAATTTGTCAAAGTGTTCTAATGTTTTTAGCTGATTTTCTGTTAATCAGGTTATTGTCCTGAATCACCCGGGTCAGATCAGTGCTGGTTACGCTCCAGTTGTAGACTGTCACACTTCACATATCGCTTGCAAGTTCCGTGAACTGCTCGAAAAGATCGATCGACGAACTGGCAAGAAAATCGAGGACAATCCACCAAACGTCAAATCCGGAGACGCGGCCATCGTCGAAATGGTTCCGCAGAAACCGATGTGTGTCGAGGCATTCTCCGACTATGCTCCGCTTGGTCGCTTCGCCGTGCGCGACATGCGACAGACCGTGGCGGTCGGTGTCATCAAGTCGGTGAAGAAGCGAGAAGGCGGCCAGGCGAAGGTCACCAAGGCTGCACAGAAGGTCGTCGGAAAGAAGAAGTGAAGTTTGCGTTCGGTGGGAGTCAACGAAACATGTCGACCGTTTAACGTTTGGTGTTGCTGTGATTTGATTGCCTTGACTGGTGAGTTTGTTGACGACAATCGTTCGAAGGAACTTGTAGTCTTGAGATATTTTTGCACGGTTTTGATTTTGATGCCAGCTTTGCTCCTAGTCGTATTGCGCTTTTTGGCTTTGTGCCGTGATAGGGTCATGAACCACCGCAAGAAATTCCGGCGGAAAAACCCAATATTACATTACTGGTTACTGCTTGCCCTGCATTGTAGCTTTTCTGCTGTATGAGGTCGTGCACATTCATTGTTGGTTTTCCAGATATTTTTAGTCGCTGAAAATACTCTAGTGCTATATGAAAGGTAACACTTTGCTCCTGTATTGGTTTTGCCATGCTTGTGACACAGCTTTACTTATAATTACTTATTTGCAGAAGCAGCTTTAATATATGTAACCATGTAAGTTGTTTTATCTAAGTTGACACTGACACATTAGCACAAGCAGCTTTAATATGTAACCATGTTAATTGTTTTATCCAAGTTGACATTGATTACTGTGGCTACTGTTGACACAGCAATAAGTTATGTTGTGAAAGTGAGTATGTGCACATTCTGTTTTTGTGATTTGAATGATCTGAAAAACCCTGGTTATGGGTGCAGTGATAACTACCCGTGTTTTGGATTGGGACACAGATTGAAGTTTCCAGTGTGTGCACAACACCTCTGTGACTGAAACGTCAAGATAACTGAGTTTAATGTGAATTGGTATTTATAAAATCACATTAGATGACAGATGATCGCCAGTCAATGTTGCTGGAGTTATTTTTTAGAGGAAAATCGTTTGCATCCGTCTTCGGTTACATTGGACGTATGAACAACTAAATTAGCTACTCTGCAATTTATCTGTTTTCTAACCCAAAAACATCTGAATACCAATGTGATCTTGCAAACTGTTTTACTACCTGAATATGATATGATCTAAATTTTATGATCTGTATGTGATCTTTCTGAATACCGTTAGTCCATTTTGTTAGATTTCATGAACTAATGAAATTATCCGGGATGTCTTTAAGTAACCCCAAATCACTGGTTCATTTTTGTTGGCTTGATATTTGTTTAAAATGTAGGAATGACTTAAGATGAAACTACTGTTTGGCAACAAGAAATCTAGTTACAATTGGGTAACATGTCAGTATACCGACGTGTGTCCTAGTTTTAGTGTTATGTGACATACAAGATGAAACTACATTTTAAGTACAAAAGAAATCGGGTTACTGTGGGGTAGATATACTACTTAGATATGTCATAGTTTTGGTGCTAATATACTTGACCTGCAAATCCTGAGTCAACTGAATGCATATCTAGTGTCTGATTTTAAACTGTTTGTAAGTTAGCATTTTGCATGAAGAATTTGCATACCTGCAGTTTTCAAATATAAGATTTTTACTTAGTGACATAGTTTTATAGAATTCGTTTTTGATGTTATTGTTTTCAGATCTTGATGAAAGGATCTTGTAGTTTTTTACTTTTGTCACGATTAATTATTGTTTGAGATTGACAAGGTGCAATTGTTATTGTTTTGTACTGATAACTTGTGGACTATCAATTCTGATTTTTTTTTCTGTGATTTTGGCTCAATATTTGTTCATAGATTGTGACTTAATGGAATATTATTTTGTAGACATTATTAAAGTAATCTGTTGGTTATCTTCTCGAGATCAGTTGTTTGTGTGGGACTATTCATATTGGAAAAGCAACCTCAATACTGTGTGGCACGGTGGCCAATTGGTTAGAGCCCTTGGCCTGTAACACGGATAGTATGGGTTCGAACCTCGTCTGAGGCAGTTAATGTGTAGGGACCTTGAGCAAGTCCTTTGAGCACGATTGCTCTGTGCCATTGATGTTTTGTCATATGGTCATGTGTGCACTTCTGAGCTTTGGAAGGAGGGCAATATAAAATACAGTTGTATTGTATTGTATTGTATTGCTCAAAAATCATACCCAGCACCCAGAATTCCTGTTTTTCATTTAAGTTTTATTAATTACATGTACATGGGCTTGCTTGCCCTAAATTTAAGTTAATTTGACCTAAGCTCACCTATTTATTCCCAGAAACCTGATTGCTTGTTTTCTTATTGTTTGTTTGGTCTCATTGTTTGTTGGGTCTCATTTTTTTGTGATATTTGAAATGTGTTACCCTAACGCTGGCTTATCAGAACATGGACTCCTCTGAAACCAGTTTTGGTCTAACTTTGGAACTCCTCTGGTACCAGTCTCGTTTGTTGGTGCTATATAAATGCAGCTATGTGGCATTAAGGTGCTTGTTTACTATGATGCGATTTTTGCTTAGCATTTGACTCCATTTGGATTGTTTGCATTAAAGCTACCCTGCAATTAAACATTGTTTGTTTTTCTTAAACTTCAGGGATTATGAGTTGTCCATACAGGATCCATCATTTCAGTGGGCATTAGCTTATTTGTTATTGTTATTACAGAAATTTTTTACATGCACAAAGTCACACAGAAATGTGAATCTGAGGTGCAGGGTTAGTCAGTCACCAGGTGAAGAGCTAGCTGTTAGATGTCCAGATGTTTGAAAGCCAATGAGAAATAGTGAGTTTTGAGGCGTTTCTTCAAGGAAGAGATCGAGTTTGAGCATCGAACAGACATTGGTAGGCGATTCCATCCCTTGGGGGCAGCTACATGGAATATGGGCTATATACTGGTTAGTACCCTCCCCAAGGGGAGGCGAACGAACGGGCACGGCAGGCAAAACCAGAGGAAGGCAATGGCAAACCACCTCTGTAAATCTGCCAAGAAAACTGTCATGGAAGACAAAACTCATGGAAAAACGATAATCACTGATGGCGAGACACCCAGGCCAGAGAGTGATTCAAGAGCTACTGGGGAAGAGCTGAAGGATGATCTGGTGAAGAGACGGCATCATGAAGTAACGGCATTAAACCCGCAAGGAAGTGCAGTAACTGATTCAGTCGAGGAACACCAGCTCAACCTGAGCTGTAAAACCCAGCTGAGACTGGGGACATGGAATGTCCGGAGCATGCAGATAGGGAAGCTAGAGGTGATAAAACGAGAGATGAAGCGTTTGGGGCTGGCGGTGCTGGGCCTGAGTGAGACTCGATGGCAGGGGCAGGGACACTTTAATTCTGGGGAGTACAGAGTGATGATGTCAGGACCAAGCGATAGCAGAAGGAATGGTGTGGCAATGGTCTGCGACAAGAGGAGTGCAGCAGCAATACTGGGCTACGACACGGTTAATGATCGAATCATGAGCGTAAGGTTCAGGGGGAAAGTGATTAACACTACTGTCATCCAGGTGTATGCACCTACGTCGACGGCGGACGAGAAAGATCGAGAAAGTTTCTACAATGAGCTACAGAGGAAGATGATGGAGTTCCAAAAGGCGACACTTTGGTGATCATGGGGGACTTCAATGCAAAGGTAGGGAGATCGGACAAGATCGAGTCAGCGATTGGAAGACATGGGCTGGGAAAACGGAACGATGCAGGAGAAAGGCTCATCGACTTTTGTGAGACAAATGAACTGAGGATCATGAACACATGCTTTGAGAAGACAAAGAGAAGATTATACACCTGGACTTCGCCGGATGGGAAACACAAAAATCAAATAGACTATGTGATGGTAAAACAGAGATGGAAGAGCATGGTGAGGGATGTACAAACGAGACCGGGAGCGGATTGTGGATCGGATCATGAACTGCTGGTGGCTACCCTTAAGTTGAAACTTAAGAGACTCAAATTGGGGGAACGCCTGACTAGATACGAGTGCAAAGGGATCATTCCTGAGTACAGGGACGAGATAAAGAACCGATTTGAGGCACTGATTTTGGTTGAAGCGACTAGTGCTGATGATATGTGGGAAGGAATGAAGAAGGTGATACAGGAGGAAGCGAACATTCACGTACCAAAAAGACAAAAGAAGAAGATATCACCGTGGTTATCGTCGGATGCAATCAAGATAGCAGAAGAAAGGAGAAGTGTGAGAACAGCAGGAAACAAAGACCTAGTCAAGGTGCTGAACGGGAGATTTCAGAAGCAGGCAAGGAAGGATAAAGAAAGATACTTGAACGATCGATGCAAAGAAATGGAAGAACAGGGAAAAAGGGAAGAACTAGAGAGATGTTTGCGGAAATGAGGAAAATCACTGGCAAGTTCACACCACGGAACGGCTCATTAAGAAACGGGAATGGCGGAATAATATGCGATAAAGAGGAAGCAAAGAACAGGTGGAGAGAATATACGGAAAATCTCTACAAGATCGATGACAGAGTGGAGGAAAACGAAGAAGCGATCACAACTGATTACGTCAAGGAACCAAAGATCATGGAAGCAGAGGTGGAATGGGCAATTACACAAATCAGAGATAACAAGACCCCAGGAGCAGACGAAATCCCTATTGAGCTGATCAAAGCAGCTGGAGATGGAGTGATAAGAGAGATAACAATTCTGTGTAATCTGATTTGGGAGACTGAGGAGTGGCCGAAGGACTGGCAAACATCGATCTTTATACCCATCTTTAAAAAAGGAGATGCTAAGGAATGCGAGAACTACAGAACCATTGCGCTAATATCTCATACGAGCAAGATACTCCTAAAGATTATCCACAAAAGGATGGAAGACACGATAGAGAGAGAGCTGCCGGCAAATCAAGCAGGATTTAGAAAAGGGAGAGGCACAAGAGACCATATTGCAAACCTAAGATGGATAATGGAAAGGCAGAGGGAATATGGACAAGAGGTACATCTTTGTTTTATAGATTACAGCAAGGCATTCGACTGCGTTGATCATGCTCTGCTGTGGAAAACACTGAGTGAAATGGGCATACCCATGCATCTGATAACTCTCCTCAAGAACCTGTATGGCAATCAGGTG
This sequence comes from Allolobophora icterica, assembly GCA_963556255.1. Taxonomy (NCBI): domain Eukaryota; kingdom Metazoa; phylum Annelida; class Clitellata; order Crassiclitellata; family Lumbricidae; genus Allolobophora; species Allolobophora icterica. Next base: position 7,443,828 of record OY744603.1, read on the forward strand.
GCGGTGGTCAGGACAGAACATGGCGACACTTCAAGTTTTCGAATAAAGAAAGGGGTCAGACAGGGATGTATACTATCACCATACCTATTCATTCTATATGCAGAAAGGATAATGAGGGAGGCAGGTTTTGATGATGAGGCGGAGGGTGTGAGGATAGCTGGAAGGATAGTGAACAATTTAAGGTATGCGGACGACACAACACTGCTGGCGGAAAAAAAGGAGAAACTGAAGGATAACATCAGAAGGCTAAAATGTGCTAGCGAGAAAGCAGGAATGTACTTTAATATAAAAAAGACGAAGATAATGACCACTGAGAAATGGAGTTATTTTGAGGTAGATGGAGAGGAGACAGAGGTGGTATCAAGCTTCTGTTTCTTGGGGGCCATGATGGGGAGTGAAGGGGATGCGAACGAGAAATACGACGGAGAATTACATTGGGGAAGACGGCAACGCAGGGATTGGAAAAAATATGGAAGGACAAATCAGTGAGTTTGGGAACGAAGACAAGAATTGTTAAAGCAATGATCTTACCAGTGGTGCTTTACGGATGCGAAACATGGACAAAAACCAAGGCATTGGAGAAGAAAATTGAGGCATGTGAAATGTGGATCTGGAGGAAAATGTTGAGGGTTTCTTGGACTGAGAAGAGAACTAACGAGGATATCCTGGAAGAAATAGGACACTGGAGAGGGAGTTTGACGTTGGGGCAGAGAGCGTCCAGGCAGAAGATGTCATACTTTGGACACGTGATGCGTGCAGATGGGCTGGAAAAGGAGATGATGTTGGCGTGTGGGGAGGGCAGAAGGAGGAGAGGACGACCAAGGAGGAGATGGATGGACGAGATACAGGAGGCATTGAAGATGAACATCTCGGAGCTGAGAGAGGCAACGAGAAATCGGAGCACATGGAGAAGGTTGACCATGACAGTCGCTAGGATTCAACGAATCGACAGCACAAGGTGACAAGGTGACTGGTCGTGTACTGGAATTTGAATCCTATTTGGACTCCATGCAGGCAGGGATGCTTGAGAAATATTCTACCCCACCCTCCTCTTTGTTCGCATTTGACATTGACCTCCACTCATCCTGTTTTGAGGACGTGTGCACTCAAGCGGAGTAGCTAAGGTCTAAATCAGAACACTATGTTGATCTTGCAAGGCTAAGTGTCCTATGGAGTGTGGTAGCAAAGGGTCCCATGACAGTGCAGAATGTCTGTTGTCTGACTGAAGTTGACGTTTGGTGCACGATGGTGTAGTGGTTAGCGTGCTGGACCGCCAGTCGAGTGGTCAGGGTTCATGCTCCTCCAGCCAACTCGGCTATAATGACGGTACACTGTCATTGGGAAGATGAGACTGCAAGGGAACTGGCCATCTGCCCTCGTATGATGAGGCTAAGAAAATGAAGTCGCTAATAATAATAATAACACGGACAATTTCTAGAGCGCCGTAACGCGACCATGCCACTACAAGGGCGCTGTACAGACACAACCTACAGCCTAACATAACATCCGGTCCTATTCATCAGAAGGATAAGCCTTGGAGAAGAATTTGGTTCGCTATCCATAACAGTTACTCCTCTTGGACTAGCTCAAGAGACTTCTTCGTAAATAACCATCGTGCCAGCATGCCTGTAAACATTTCATGGAATGACATGGGCAGTTGGCAATTGAGGTAACGCTGCCACTGCCCGTATTCTAGTAGTGCCAATCCTCGTGCTAATCATTTTTGTAAGCAAGTAAGTAGCCTTTATTTGCATTCTGGCAAGCGCACATGCATTACATGTAAACAGTGTTACCTACATTTTCAAATAAACTATAACAGGAGCAGATTAGAAAGTCACACATGCACAACTAAGTATTATTAAAGATACACCGATTAACAAACTATGACACAGCTCTGAGCTTCCCTGCCAGTATGCCCACATGGAGCCCATACAATAGCCTACCTACATTCCCATCTGGGACCCGTATAGACCCACACGGATCCCATCTAATGCCAATGAAAATCTGACAGGGGTCGTTAAACAACAACTAACCTACCAATTTCCATTGGCAGTGCATATGCTAAATGTATGTATGTGTATATGTGTATATTCGTTTATTACGTATAACAACAGGCAAAACGCTGTAGGTGTACATGAAAAATAGAACTGAGGAAGTAATAGCTTAGTATGAGTTGGCGAATATGGACCTTAAATGGTTTGGTGCCTATTCAAGCAGGCAGCGGTGAAGGATCTCACCCAATCAATTCATTGAAAAATGAGCAGGGTTGAGGCCATACGGTCGCTATATAAAAACGTGTACATTTACATTACATTAAAAATAAAGCGCCAAATAAGTTAATGCACATCGCGCCCTCTGTTAACGGGCTCTAGGCAAATATCCCGTGAAAATAATGGTGGCCTAAGAGCTGAAGAACGTGTTTACAAACTCTCTGCATTTTGGAACGTCGAAAGTACTAACAAGTTACATAACATTTTCTATATTAAACAGTATTTCAAAATTGTAATTTCTTAAAATTCTGAATTTTATTGCATTCGAGCTATTGAAAGCTCATTATATAAGTTATTTTGGCAGATCGTTTTCATGACCACCACCATCATCATCATCGGCCAGTATCGAAAAGGATCTCACGTGATCAACTCATTGAAAAATAAGCAGGGTCGAGGCCATACGGTCGCTCTAGCATGGTCCGTAGACGGGGACCTTAAAATGGCGTGGCACCCTTTCAAAGGTTCCGGTCCACTATTCCGGGGGTCCGCTATTCCGGGGGTCCGCAGGAATATACATACATACAACATACATACATGCATACAGAGATACTTGCATACAAACATGCATACATACAAACATACATGTATCCATACATCCATGCATGTATGAATGTATGCGTGTATGCACGTATACATACAAACATGTATGTATGCATGTATGTATACATACATACATGGGTAAAGGTTTAATGTGGCGTGGTTGAAATGGTTGTTATGCCATACATCATACCCTTTCAAACGGGCAGCAGTGGTGAAGGATCTCACCCGATCAGTGCACTGGAAAATGAGTATGGTCGTTTTATAAAGCATGGTACATTTACATTTTGTATACAGTAGCGTAAATGATGTTTAAGGTTATTCGGAACAAACCGTTGATGGTAAAGGTGGCGCGGTTGAAATGGTTGTTATGCCATACATCATGAAAGGGTATGATGTATGGCATAACAACCATTTCAACCGCGCCACGGTAAACCTTTACCCAGTTGATGAGTGATACAATGTAACTTTAATTTGACAGTGTCTTCCTTTGGAAATTCAAAGGTACACAGGAAGCATTTTAAACCATAAACAGGTTTTAAGAAGTAAAGGGTTTCAGTTTAGAGTGAAAGACAGTTTCGTTCAGAAGAGGTGGAAATATCAGGGGATAGAGAGATCTAAATGGAGGGACCGGCAGCTGTGAATGAATCCGAACAAAAGACGAGACATGTAAGCAAGCAGCACTCAGATGACTTGAAAAGTCACAGCTGACTGGCTTTCACTTACACGCAGAGTCAAACCTATTGATATTATTATTATTATTATTATTATTATTATTATTATTATTATTATAATTATTGGTGGGATTTTATATAGCGCCCCTTCAAGGTGATCTACTCAGGAACGCTTCCAGTCCAACCACGGCTTAAGAGGGTAGTTTTTAAGTTTGTAAGGAACAAGATAGAGTGAGTCATAGGGACCAGGCGGAGTGCAACAGGGAGGCCATTCCAGAGTGCGGAGCCAGCAACTGAAAAAGAACGGCGCTGCATAATGGCTGTCTGCTTGCAGGGAGCCAAGAGCTTGGCCTGGTCAGCCGAGCGAAGAGCAGATCGCTGTAGGACTGCCGAGGTAGGGCGACAAAGCTCCTGCAGGTATGGGGGGTCGCAAATCCCTCCAGACAACGCCTGACCAGTGCAGAAACTCTGTAGATGCTCTGCAGCGGGAAAGGGAGCCAGTGCAGAACATCCTACATATAAACAGAAACCTGGCCGAATCTGGAGATGCAATATAATATTGTTTTTGGCTGACTGGAAAAGTTAATGCCCCGGTCAGAATCTTTAGCGTTTTGTTCACAAGCTGATGCGGTACTTTTGTTATGATTGCAGGTGTTGAAATGGACCCAAAACTTGTGCTGAAGCCACGTGTAGTTCTCCAGAAAATACCTTCTCCTTTGTAAGTAACATTTAAATGTGTAATTGGTTCAGAGATTGAATTATCGGGGGATTGGGAGGGTTCAACCACAATTTAATTTTTCAACCCTCCAGTTAATTTCCAAAAATTACCTTTGGGGTTAAGTTAAACCCCAGCACAGCTTTCAGTGGTTCAATTTAGCTTATTTGCTTAATGAATGAAAACTACTGCTTTGTTTTTTGTCTAAGTTTTCATGCAGACCACTTCAGTGTTTGTTAAGGCATAATTTGTTCCCTAGAAATCTTCTGAAAAAACTTTAGAATTTTCCAATAAGTTTTCTTCATTGTTCGATTTTTTAGAAACCGCTAAGGATTGAGTACACTCACACCCATTACAGCTTAGCATGTATACCCAGAGGCGTCTATGCCATGGAAACCTTGGAGCAAAATTGCTCCTTCCAAGAAATTGGGGGAGATCTGTCACTGTGTGTGTGCAATCATTAATTTGATTCTTCCTTGAATAATATCTGGACCATCTGTCCGTCAAAATTGCTTACAGCGTACTTGCTTTAAGAGAACCAACTGACAGAGTTTGACATCATAATACATTTTCAGTTAGACTATGGACTATGCCCTCACTGCCAGTGGATTAAGATTGAATTGTCCTTTGCAAGTAACTGTTTTGGTTGTTAAGTTATTGCACTCAAACACTGTTGACAAAAATTCTATGAATGAGTGTTTTTGGAATTTACAATCCAGTGGCTGGGTGAGGGATGGGGAAAGGGCAGGAATTTGCTCCAGTGACGTTGGGGGGATAGACGCTGTATACCAGTATTAAGTATGTAAGAAATTCAGGTTGGGACAGGACATCCGGACATGTAAGAAATTTTCAAGGCCCCCAGTTCAAATTTGACAATTCAAACCCTGAAGTTGTTTAAATGAACTGCTGTTTTTGATTAACCTTCTCCTTTGTTAAAGTAACATTTAAATGTGTAATCGGTTTAAATGAACTGCCATTTTAATTCGGTTGATTTCTATTACAAAGACATAGTTGTAATCTCCAACAAATTGTTGGATATATGTACAAAGTAGTTTAGCTCGAGTAATGGAACCAAATTACCGCAGGTCTTTAACTCACTAAACGGAAAGGTTGCTGCCTCAGAAGTCGTCCAGGACACCTGCAAAGAGGAGGGATGGAAGCCAGGTTGACCCAAATGCTGGCAAGTTGGATGTGGTTATGTCCGATGCGGATGTTGGCATCTGATTAAAGTTATTTCAGTACAGGATGTGTGTCAAACACCAACTTCACTCGCACAACACAGCATGTACTGCGCAGGATCTAAGAATCTTAGAATCTCTTGTGGCAGTGTCAGAGTAGCCCACCCTGTTGTGCAGTTAGCCTTGCCAGATGAATAGGGTGGCATAATCGAGACCTCGGCGCCGACGTCTAAAAAGTGGAATGGGGAGGGTATGTATCAAGACACTGAACATCTTTTAGGTGCCTCACAGAAGTACTGCCAAATAATAAAAGGGTATTAAATGAGAATTGTGGAAAATGGAGGGTCCAGAGAAATTATTTGTCTTTGTCGAGCCCTTAACAGCCTCGCAAATTTTCAAGTAGATGATGTAGGTGAATCATTCCGTTGTTGGGCTCTCTTACTTACTTGACTTGTTTTCGTAGGATAATAAAGAAGGAAGTGGATGCAGAAGCTGTTCAGAAAGACGTGAAGGACATTCTTTCTGGCAGAGTGTGTTGTCATTATTGCACTGAGACGTTTTCAAGCGTTGGCGCACGCCACAGGCATGAGTCAAGGCATAAAGGTATAAGACGTTTCCAGTGCACGCTATGCGACAAGAGCTACACACGAGCTGAGCACCTAGGACGTCACATGCTAAGTCACACTGGCGTAAAACCTTTTAAATGTGACAGCTGTGAGAAGCGATTTGCCGATCGCAGTCAACTGGTCCAACACCACAGAACTCACACAAACGACAGACCTTACAAGTGTACAGAATGCGACATGGCATTCAGACAGTATGGCCATTTGAAGCAACATGGTCGAAAGCACACTTTTCATTCCACTGGTGAACATAAATGTAACAGCCCTGAGAAGCAGTTTGCATATCGGAGTCAGCACCAGCAAAGTCACACAAACGGAAGACCGTACAAGTGTACAGAATGCGATATGGCATTCCGACAGATCGGCAACCTACAGCAACACAGTCGCCAACATATTTTCCATACACTGTCAACTGGATATGAGAGAACACTTCAGACAACATTGTTTGCATGCAGCATCTGTGATAAGGTTTTGACCTCCAAACGGTCACTGAAATCGCACGTACGAATTGCCCATACCGGTGAAAGGCCTCACAAATGCAAAGACTGTGACCAAACATTTGCAAGCCGACAGAGATATTTCTATCACAAACAGTCGCACCATGAGGAAGCTCGGTACGAATGTCCCGATTGTGGGAGGCGCTTTGCAGCTCTCTGGCAAATGAAAAAACACAATTTGTTGCACGAAAACGAACCAGACTATGTTTGTCCTGAATGTGGCAATCGTTTTCGACAGGCACTATATCTTAAGGATCACTTTCTACGTCACAGTGAAGCACAGATCTGTCACGTCTGTGGAAAACTTCTGCCAAACGCAGCGCAGCTTCGAGCGCACGTGAAATGCCATTTGCGGCCGGAAGTGAACAGGATGAAAAAATTGGAGAAGCTATTTGACTGTGGGGAATGTGGAAAACACTTTACAAATAGGAGTTCAGTCATCAAACATTTCACGACAGTTCACTCGAAGGTTGTAAAACAAAACTCCACAGTAAAAACTGAAATAAAAGACGAATTGTGGGAATGAAAAGAACGTGTGTATTGATTGTTGGTCATTGTTCTTCACAATGGTTGAATTTAAGGGAGTTCTTATCCAGTGGTCGTCTGTTAAATCCAGAAAAGGGGAGGGGCTTTACCCCAGAATCCCTCTGGATCTAATTTGGTACAAAAAGTTATTTCATTACGGCCTGTGCCTTGAACACCAACTTGGTGCTCGATAGTGTAGTTGTTAGCATGCAGGACTGTCGATCGTCTGGGGTTCAAATCCCTGCCAGGGCAGAAATTTGGTTTGATTTGTGCTCCATCTGCACCCCTAGCTAACTCAGCTATAGCGAGTACACTGACTGTACACTGTCGGTGGGAAGATGAGAGGGAGAGGACTGGCCATCACCCCTCATATGCTGAGGTTAAGAAAATGAAGTTGGTAACACTTCATGCCCATGGCTGCCTTATGGCTAGCTTAAGGGACTTCTCTTCTTCTTCACTCAGACAGTAGACTGTTCGTTATCCGTTGGTTCTAATAAGAAACCCTTTCCGGGACAATACATCCTGTCAGCATTTGCAGTAACAGGACCAATATGGGCTCTATGTGAGTCCCATATGGAAACATAGGCCCTTTATCGTATAGGACTTATGTTTCCGCTAGGATCTCTGTCACTTAAAAGTAAGGGGGTCATCCATAAAGGAGGTCCGCAAAATATGACCTACTTTGGACCCTACCCTGCGCTTGTCCGCATATGACCTTACCATCCCCTTTAGGGACTTCCGCACGCCAAAGCCAGTGAACGAAAAACCACCAGCTGTGACTAACGTCATTAATAAGCTACCAGTTGTACACGTAGTTGTTCTATTCTATCTTAGGCAATCAAGAAGAAACTGAATATTTCAACGACTATAGGTGTTACTGTATTCCATTTACCCGGTAGAGTTTTCAAGAACAAGGTGTACTAAAAGTTCTAGTAGCCTATACGGCATGGGGTTTTAGGCAATCCATTGACCTTTTCGTCTCTGGGGAAAGGTTGAAATAATGTGGTGTTTAAGAACTATGAAATTTAGAAATTGAGATGCGGACGTCTGCACTGGTCATAACCCCCACCCCTTGAACGCATTTAAATGACCCCTCCCTCATTGTGAACGCCCTTTATGGATGACCCTAAGGTGGAGAGTAAAAGCAGTAAGGGGCCTTACCCTCCCCCAGAAGTGTGAGCACTGTCTAATAATTATGGGCTTCGTTGGGCATGATGGCAGAGCAGTATCAGAGTATTCGTAATCTCCGATTTTCTAAAGCACCTCTGTAAAGCTAAGCGCAGAGCACCAGCTTATTCACGAGCGCTGCCTCGTATCCGAGGGGTTGTCCAGAGATCGATATCCGTTGGTGGCCCGAGTCCGGTTGCCAGAGAGAGGCAGAGGAGCTGTTACGGAGGGTTTCGTTGAGGACGAGAAAGTTTGGAAGGCAGAGGATGGGTTAAGGTTGGAATTCTTGAAGATGTCAGAGTATTCCATCCTGTACCACAGTTGTTCTCAGTGCTCTTGAGGCTAAATGACCACTTATAAATTTTGTGTCTCGGTCGCGAACTACCACTAAAAATTGTGCAAAAAAAATTAATACAATAGAAACTTTTGCCATAAATCCGCGTATTATTATAGTTTCATGCTGCCATCTGGCCGATTCCAGCAATTGAAATAAATTTGTCTGTTTGCATGTTCTTTATTGGAAAAAAATATAAATTGTGGACCACGCTCGCAGACCATCAGCCAGATGGTCAAGGTTTAAGTCTATTAAGAACAGCGAAATCACCAGAAGCCTGTGAATAAGCTGCAGGTTCCCGCGACTTCGCTTTTTTGGGCGCTGTAGAAATCCGGAGATTACGATAACGATTAGGCCTACGATAAAAAATTAAACTTGCTTCGTTTTCATATCCACGTGGAATGCTTATTAAACGAGTTGTTACTGAGGAAAAACCACAATGCTGCTATTTTTTGATTAGTTAAAACGAGTAGAAACAGTATAATAGAAATTTATATGGTGCCAAACTTTAGCAGAATTTAGCGCTAAATAATTTGAAAGCGCAGCGCCTCTTTAACTAACCATAGTTCACAGAAAATTAGCGGCGTCCAAAACAAATAATAATAATAATAATATTATTAATTAAGCACCTGCAAACGCACTGCGCTGTACATGTACATGTTATGCGATAAACCTTAACTACTAACAGAACAGACAGCCTGCAATACACGGCGCAAATTGCAGCCTACAAAGCATGTCCGCCTATGGGACTCGATCTCTGTATCTCTCGCACTCTACGCCAGATGTTATCCAATGCGCTTATCCAAGATGGTCCAAACCAAGATGTTAATATAGGGTGACCATTTATTGGCCTTCAAAAACCGGGACACTTTTTGTAAAGCTCGTTTCGGCATCTTTTATCGGCCAGGCAAAAGAAAACAATTGATCAATACAAATGAGGACTTGCATACTAGCTAGTTACCATACCATATACGATATTTTAATATTAGCTATCTATATTACTTAATATATTCTTAGAATTATTACCACGTTTCACATGTAAGCATGTGAATCACGGAACATGAGGAAGGAAGACATTGATAGAATCAGATAGATAGATGAGAGACTGATAGAGTAGACTCAGATGGAGTGTTATAGAGTACAGTAGAGTCAGTAGAGTACAGTAGAAGACTGAAGGCCTTTGAGATGTGGTTATCCGATATGGGTTAAATTAAGGGTTACGTGTTGGATTTCAGTTAGGGTTAGTTACCTTTAGGTCCGTTAGGACGTTAGAGTAGAGTAGACTCGGTAGAGTAGACTCTTAGAGTAGTACAGTCAGTAGACCCAGGGTGGGAATTGTTAGGGGATAGGGGGTTCAACCCCCAGTCTTTCTTAGGACCCCGCAGCTAAGTCTTCACTGCATACCCCAGGGGGTCGTTTCCAGCCCCCTCAGTTGTGCTAGTGTTATTTAGCATTATTTGATTCTGAGTATCTGACAAAGAGAAGAAATTTCCATGGTGTACCATGCATGCCTTTTTGAATTTTCTGAACAACGGAATTGGTTTTGAAACGAGTCTGACTTGCAAAACTGCTATCGTTGAAATCAGCTGCTTTCAAATTTCGTTGACATAAGTTTGCAAACCCCACCCCGTCTTTTTTCTACAATTCCCACACTGAGAAGATCGTTGGACCGTTCGAGGGTACGGGTATAGAACATGGACCTGCTCCAAACGTCACCAAATTTCACCTGCTGGTAGCTGGCACGAAAAGGAGTTAAACGCGCCTATTCCCGACCGGGGGTATCGACTGTACGATTTTATACAATTTTTTTAATATTCCACCTCGCGCATTGGAAAACGGTCTTGCGATCGTGTGTTTACGCAGTCCTTTCAGGGCGCACAAGGACTATGCGCCATCCGCCACAGCGATCAAATTTCACCTGCTGGTAGCTGGCACGGAAAGGAAAAATTTGAAAAATTCCCGTTTTTCCTTGGATTCCTTTGCATTTACAACAAATTCACAGAAATAATTTAAAGGCAAAATTTGATAATAACCTTGTACGCGTCAAACCACGAAGAGCAGCTCAAAGTAAGAAGTAGGCTTGCTTAATTTCTGACAACAAATACCATGCACTAGAAGTGAACGGAAGGAATAGCCAGCGTCTTCAGTGGTGCATTCCTGTACAGCCGGAAGTATCTGCTATGTGCGCAATTTAAAATTTCTGTAGCGCTGATAAAATTATTCAGCATGACATTGTGCATGCCAATATGAACTTTATGCGAGGACAATAAATAAAATTTTCTCATAATCAAAAAAGGACTTCTAAATAATTTTAAATCACGGTTACAGTTATTGTTACTGTCATACAATACAATACAATATTGAGGAAAACAAATTATGTTTATGGGGAGGAGGATAGAGTAGTGGTAACACTCATGGCCAGGAGAGCATAAGGTACGCGGATCGACTCCCGTAACCCCTTCTAAGGCGGCGCCTTGCATGGCTGCCATATCGTGTGTTAATTAAGATATTTATTGTACTTCAATGTAATGTTACTGCGGCTGTCGGTTTGAAATAATAAAGAATGTAATTATTATAAATTGGGTACATTACAAGAGAAAGAGTTTGCTCTATTACTAGGAGTTCTTACGCAGTAGTCTTAGGATATAGGATAGGTGTTGTTGTCAATCATTGAATCAATATAATGCAATACGTTCTGAATAATTGCGCCACAAAAGTTGATCGCTGTGGCGGATGGCGCATAGTCCTTGTGCGCCCTGAAAGGACTGCGTAAACACACGATCGCAAGACCGTTTTCCAATGCGCGAGGTGGAATATTAAAAAAATTGTATAAAATCGTACAGTCGATACCCCCGGTCGGGAATAGGCGCGTTTAACTCCTTTTCGTGCCAGCTACCAGCAGGTGAAATTTGGTGACGTTTGGAGCAGGTCCATGTTCTATACCCGTACCCGTTCGAGTGTTACACTGGTAACCCTTAGAGTTAGACCGTTAAACTGCATCGGCAGGCCGGATCAGTATATCATAAAATAATATTATTAATTATATCAATATAACAGTTATAATAGTCTTATATAACTGCGTTAGCAGTATTTATGTACAGTTTCTACAGTGCACCCTATAATATTTTCATTGCATTTTCTGTACTTTAATATTTCATATAACATTTTAACTAACTTACTAAAGATAATAATATATAAATTACAAACTTCTTTTTTGTTACGATTTCGTTTGGGGTTACAAACTATTTACTACTAACTATTAGTTCTGTTACTACTATATCATGTAATCTTACTGCGTACCTCTCAGTTTGAATTAATAAACGAAGATCATTATTATTATTATAAACAAAGAACTGACGTTTCCAAGATTCAAGTTGACAATTTCTTTTACTTCTCAGAAAACCGGGACAATTTTGCTCTTTCAAGCAAGTTGTCGGGACACCGGGACACACCACATAAAACCGGGACATGTCCCGGAAAACCGGGACGTATGGTCACCCTATGTTAATAGGTAAATTATTATTAGGTATGACCCCAAATTGTTTGTCGTTAACATTTTTAGAATCTGAATACTTGTAACTAGCACCAGCATTGACCGAAAGCTGTAGTTCTCAAGAAGCTGCCTTGTCCTTTTATGTAAGCGAAATTGAAGTTGTTTTTACCAAGTAACTTGATAAGAACGGATGCTCATGAATACAGTAGTGCTTAAGAAATGTGGAGTTTACGGTTATGATTAAATTTCTAAGGGGCCGTCCATAAATGACGTCACGCACCTAGGGGAGGGAGGGGGGTCAGAAATTTGTGACGATGTGTGACAAGAGGGGGTGTTACTTTTGTGACGACGTGTGACGAGGGGGGGAGAGGGGGGGTAAAAAATCGGCCAAAATAGCGTGACGTCATTTATGGACGGCCCCTAATGAGAGCAGTGGTTTATAAAATAATTATATATCTCATTCAAGAACCTGTCAGAGATGCTGAAACATGACTTTCTTACACATCTTAAGTTAATCTGAGATGTTTCAAGAGCTGTTTCTAGTAGTAAGTTCTAATCTAAAGTCAAAATATTTATGTGACTTAATTCATCGCCCTCACTCTGCTGCTTCTCTTCGTCCTCTTCGTTCATCTGACCGCTTGGACCTCCTCGTTCCCCGTGTCAGGACTTCTCTGGCTCAGTCTAGGTCTTTTGCCTCCATTGGCCCTGCTCTTTGGAATGAGCTTCCTCCGTTCATTCGTTCTTCTATTCTCTCAGGTAACGTCTCTTCCTCTTTAACCTTTCTTAAAACTTGCTTTTTCTCTCGGGGTCTCTCGCACTGGGAGCGCTTCTGAATGGCCCTCCCGCTAGAAGCGCTTTATAAATATCCAAATACAATACAATACAATACAATTTAATACTTACCTTTACAACTTACTTAGTCTCCATAGGCTGCCTCTCTGTCTTAGCAGATTGATCTTCTGAATATTGTGACCTGATCAATGGGTTGAACTTGATGCAGCATCAGTTGATGTATTTTGCATTAAACACTTGCACGATAAAAGTTGGTAATTACAATCCAAAAGTGGTGTTATAAATTTGTTTGAAAGGACTAGTGGTGATTAATCTGGATTGTTCTAGTGTTTGGCTTATGTAGTTTTAATTGTTTTTTCGTAGAACTATTATAAAAGAAGAGGACACAACATATAAAGCAGAATTTCTTATCAACAAGATGTCTTGCAGTGTCTCTGATGGAAATTTTTTAAACAATGGCGTTCAGATGAGACACAAGAAAAGCCACGAACCTACAAGACTTTTCCGATGCACGCAATGCAAGAAAACCTACCGTAAAGCTGACCATCTTAAACGTCACATGCTGAGTCATACCGGCGAAAAACCTCACAAGTGTGACAGCTGTGAGAAGCGATTTACCACTCGTGGTCAGCTGGTCGTACACCTTAGAACTCACACAAACGAGAGACCGTTCAAGTGTACAGAATGCGATATGGCATTCCGACAGGTAGGACATTTGAAACAACACAATCGCCAACACACTTCCCGTCGACTGTCAGTTGGTGTAGGATACGAGAGAACGCGGGAATCACAACTGTATATATGCAATGTCTGCAAGAAAACTTTCACGACGAACCGATGGCTGAAATCACACACTCGAATCTTCCACACCGGTGAAACACCGTACCAATGCAAGCACTGTTACGAAGAATTCCCAAGTCATCAGAAATACTATTACCACATGAAATCAAACCACGAGGAACACAAGCACAAGTGTCCCGATTGCGGGAAAAGCTTTGCAATATCGTGGAGTTTGAACTCCCATAGGTTGCTACACGCAAGTAACAAGCACTACGTTTGTTCAGAATGCAACGTACGCTTCCTATATGCGAAAGATTTGAAAATCCATCTGGTGCGCCATTTTGGTAGCGCGCAGACCTGCCACGTATGTGGACAGATTCTGTCGAACCATTTGCGGTTAAAACTGCATATCAATAACCACCTGTTCCCAAAATTGTTCGTGTGCGGAGAATGTGGAAAGCAATTTCCGGCACGCGCTGCAGTTATTAAGCATTTTGACTGGTCTCATACTCAGAAGTACAACAAGTCCAACCTTTATAGCATCCGAAATAAGAAACGGCATGAATCAAAACTAGAATAGTTCACATATGATTGTTAATCGCTGTAGTTCTGTGTAGTTCACTGTGTGTATGTTTGTCTCTAGACACTTCATATAGCTCCTTTTCAGCGCATAAATTTTAACTTATGATTGTTGGTTGTTTTGGTTTCATAACTGTTGTTCATTGTCTATGTATGTGTCTATGTTTGTATATTCATATCTCCTTTTATGCCTGTACTTGACAAGTACTTATGTGTGTATGTACATGATGAGCACTGCATTTGCTAGCAATAGTGGAATGCAGTCCTTTAACATTTAAAAAGCATTTAGTGGTAAAAACTAAAATAAAAGGCGAACTGGAAGCACCAGAATCCAAGTCATTGACCATAATCAGTATCTATCGTCTGCTGTGTACTTGTTGCGTTAAGGGCAAGAAACCTTACTAGAAATCATGTAGCTTGTTCATTTCAATAAGCGCTTTGGAACATGTATTGTATATATTTTAACTTAAGGTTAGCTATTCCAGTGGATTAGGATCTTCGATTGCAATTTCACTGGCAGCAACCTTCGATTTATGTCTTAAGACATTATATTATGATAATAGTGCTATGGAATACACTGGATTATTGAAAAAGTTTCATCGTATCAGTTGCAACACAGCATTTCATTGCACTCGTATTGAAATGTCTTTGCCATCCAATTGAATCCACATAACCTTACTAGAATAAACCCTGTTGTTACCACTGCCAAGATCTTACTTACTTGAATAGCATACAAAGTTATGATGACAGGACTTCCCAAAACATGACACTGTCAGATTTATTCTACAAAGTAACTTTCTAGGGTCGATCTGCATAACACAAGTTAAAGAAAGCTTACTTCTAAAGTTCTTCACCAGAAACATGTCTTTCACATCTTTCAACCAAAACAGAAGGAAGAAATTTCCCCAAAGCAATTGGCAAAATTGAAGTGCATGGGTGGCCTCACCAATCCATCCACAAGATTACATACTGGCTTACTAGACGAGGTAGAGAGTGTAAAAGGAAATTTGTTTAGCCTATTTTCACAATGCACAAAGCCTGTTGAAGGATGGGGCTTGTTCATACACTACCTGCTACACTAAATGCATACACCTTCAACACAGACTTTTTGATTTTCTTGTTATTATCGACTGGACCTTTCAGTACAGACACAACAAAACAGAACAGGCTGCTCTCAATGAAATATTGACGACAATAACAACTAAAGTCAATAAACAATTTGATCAAGTGGTTCTCGAGTCAAGAATCTTGACCCATTGAAGTACGAGTACTAGACGCGTACAATCGGCTCAGATTCCTATGAGCTTCTGAAATCTGGAACTTATCCAAACTTTCACCGACCAATACGATTGAAAGTGCTACAGAAATAACTAAGTTGCTTCACATTATTATGAGCTGGAATTTATCCCAACTGTCTGATACCATTCGAATGCCATCAGCCAATGCCTTGTCATTTATGGCAACAAAGAATCTTTAACAATCACCAAAGTACATCGGAATTGACGATTAAAAAACAAACTTAATGGGCAACTATGTAGGCGCCTATCAGACAAAAAGACCATGGCAGCTAAAAAAGCAAAGTCCTGCACAACAGCGAGTCCATGCTTTATGAGTTATACATACAACTAACTACTCGTTTGAATATGATTTTCAAGTCGATGTTTAAAGCCAACAATACAGAAATAGCTCTTCAGGTTTACACTGTATTTACCACTCAAAGAACACAGGTAATAGTTAAATACTGGGCTATGCCTAAAAGGTTTAGTGTTGTGCATTCGTAACCGAAGACGGCTGCAAGGTTAGAAGAGCACGCCAGGAAGCACCTTGAAATACATACCCTGCGAGATCAACTAATACAATGGCTAATTGCAAATGAGCTAAACTACATGCACTAATACCGCAGATGTCCAAGACTAACGAAACAACATCATAAAGACAGCTAGAAACAAAACAATGAATGGCAAGTATCCGGTTGCGCCTAAGAAACGGTCCAGGCATTAAACAGCATTAGCATAGCAAGCCTCCACCAAATAGTTAATCTCACTGCTGTAGTCTTCAAATGTGACAATAAATTCCTATTAAATAAGACAGTTTCAGAGAAAACTGCTACGACATAATTGCCTGACAAAAAGCACTTGCCACCCATAAACATTTGTCCAGATAACTTGAACTCCGTTAACTTGGAAGAAAATTGGCCTGGCCAATATCTGCTTAATTTTTGCCAATCAAATGTTAAACAGTTCTCATCCAAATCCAAACTAGCAAATATAATTACCCAAGTTTTATGCATCTACCAGCATCATATATATATTATATGTCACATGCAGTCTTGTGTATTAAGATTTTACTGTCCTTTTGAAGAAGTTTTAGGTTAGAAACTTTTCAAAACCGTAGATTGAAAGTTAACATAACCAAACGTATCAACGACACAACTAACGAATACACAAAGACGAAAGTGACGATGATTTTGGTGGCAACTTAGCGATGTACAAGAAATGATTATACAATCACATCATGGCCAAAGGCGAAACAGAGATTCACTCCACAGCAGAATGGGATCCAAGAATTTAGATAGATTGAATACTATTTCACAATGAGGCAAAGCCAAACCCCGAGATCGGCGCCAGTGGTCCAAGTTCAAACGCAATGTTTGCACAGATCCACAAGAAAGACTCGTCGACGAACTGGAAATCTATCCTAAACGCACGAAAAAGATTGATTCCCACATTCAACAACGGACGGGATCCCTTCCGCACGGAAAGGAACCATTCTGCAGAGGAAAGAACCGTTCCGGGCAATTCAATTGACGCCTCCCTACAGAAGCATTGTTTCCGGTTTCTCAAGAAACTTTTTGAATTGCACCAGCCACTGTGCACCCACGGCTCCATCGACAACACGATGATCGCAGCTCAATGTCACGCTCATAACAGAAGCAGTTTTATACCTACAAAAGAAATGGCATGTTCATGTAACAGAAGAGCAGTCTCTTAAGCTCGCCTGAGAGGCAGCCATGGGTATGAATCGTTAAAGACTTCATTTCCTTAGCCTTGGCATATGAGGGATTGAGGGCGGATGCACAGTCCTCTTTTTTGCCATCTCAAGTTTAAAAAAGAAATTACCTTCCCACATATGGAGTCATTTCAGATCTATTGATGATTTATTTGGCCCCTGCAAGAAACCTTTAGACAAACTCTTTCAATACTTTAACATATTCAATACTTTCCATCCTAACCGAAAATTTACATTTAATTACTATCAGGTGAACAAGAAACCTAACAGAAAGTTACGGAAAACTGCACTAATGCGTTTGAGTTGCAAAGGAATCATATCCAATTAAAATGGAATCTCAATCTCTCACCCCTTTTCACTGCTGTCATCGGGGATCAACGTCTCGGTGGCTCCACCAACTGCCAGAATGCATGCCTAAAGTCAAACATTCAGCACTATACCATCAGGTAATGAATGATGACTCAGTTGCTAAATTTTGATGTTTTGAAAGATGAGGCCCTACGACTGGCATGGCTGTCTGGTGGATGTTCCACCCCTTTGGAAATGTTAGACAGCCGGATCTTGAGCCTCGCGTGGTTCTTAAAAGACGCTATAATAGATGCAAGTAGTAAGACTTGTCAAACACGCATACATGGTCTGTGGACCACGCGGTTCTGCAAACACACATACATGGTCTGCGGACCACGCGGTTCTCATGGTGTGTTGACCATCTTATGAAGCTCTCATAGGCGCTTGAACTGCATTTTCAGTTAGTATGGTCCTTGCACAGTGAACGCCTGAGTGGATGATCAAACCCATTCTAGCATTACTGTCCAAGCGCTATAGCTATTCGGCTCCTCTTATGTTCCAACCTTTCGTATTTGTTAGACAGCTGCAGTTAAAGCGCCTCCGACAGCTTCCTAAGAGGCTGTATATAAACAGACAGATACAATATACAACTGTATTTGATATTGTCCTCCTTCTAAAGTTCAGAAGTGTGCACACACAGCCATAGAACATAACATCGTTGTGCTGAGCAATAGTGCGTCTAGGATTTGCTCAAGGTCCTTATACAGCAAACGCTTGAGTGGAGGATTGAACCTCTCCTAAGCTCTATGTAAATAACCAGATAAATGTACGTACATATGGACATAATTATGTAAATGTTCCAATACATGCACAGCTGCACACATGGTCTGGGGACTCAAAGGTCTTTCTGTTGTTAAGACAACAAACAACGACATTTCAACTGATGCATCAAAACTCATAAATGGCCAAAGGATCAACAATCCACTGGACTCAAAAGTTCTCATTTAATGTTGTTTGATTACTCTGAGCACAGATATCTGGCAGATGTGAAAGCTTTGCATCTTGTTTACAAAACAAATGCATTGCAATTTATTCTACCTATAAATAAAATTCTTGCTTTTTTTACGCTTTTGGAGTAAAAATTGCCTGTGGATAATAAAACACCATATTTAAAATCCGGTGTAAAAATTGAATCGGGGCAACATCAGTGGTAAGGATGCAATCGGATACAAAATAATTTGTACAAGTTTCCATTCCTCTATTATATAAATTCCTTGGGTCAAAGCTCAGACAACGCAAGAAACATTCACACCATGCATATAACACAAAATCACATATACCCACATTCAAACACCACATACCACAACCTATAATACAAACACACACATACACCCCCACTAGCAACACTACAAACTACTGGACTCACCTGCGGTGGGTTGATGATGGCTGAGAAATTCTTAACTCCAAACATGCCTAGGTTCGATATTGTAAACGTACCACCCTGAAACAAGTAGAAAATTTCATCTGACATCCATCTAACTGAACAGCTAACAAAAACCTTCCCCATGCCAGTCAAGAACAGATTTCTCCCACAGTCTAGTAGTTGTTACTGTTTAACAATGCTGTGTCATAATAACAATCTATTGCATCGCCCTCCTCTTTAATCGAGGCTTGAGACTGGCACTACTAGAGTACAGGCAGTGGCCGAATTTCTCCCATGGTCTCTTGGTTTCAAGTGAATCTATTCTAATCGATTGATTGCAGTATTTATCCAAATCTACGTAATAAATAAATCACAAAAAACAAGTCTTCCATTACAGATAAAAAGCCAATTGTGAAACCAAAGGAAAAGCAGTAACTGCATACAGTCCTCCACACACAGTTGCTCAGCGCTATCAACTTTTTAAAGACAGAATATTGTTGACGAATAAAATACGAACAAAATGATATAGGACATGTCTAAATTTCTACAGATTTTAAGTACTTTTATTCATATGAACTAAGTATGATGAAATTTATCAAAAACAACGTAGCTGCGGAAGAGTTAACCAACACAATTTTAACTAAATTCATGACCGAAATTCAAATGCTACCTGGAATTCGTGAGGTTGAAGTTTTCCTTGTCTTGCTTTCTCTGCCAAACTGATCACATCCATACTGATCGTCGCCAAACCCTGCAAGAAAAAAATCATCCAATTGTCATGAAAACAAAATACTATTCCAATTTCTTCTTCACAACTTGGTTTAATTATAATTTAATCTTAGTATTTTTAATATATTTCTTGGTATTTTGTTGAATATATTTAAGACTTAAAGTAGTTTTGTTACTACATTCTCTGCTGTTTTTGGTTTTGTAATAATAAAACTGTTGAACTAAAAACAATATATTCTTCAGTAGTTGTCTTATCATTTTAGCACAGTTAACACCAGCTCAAATTGGATAACAAGATTTCACAGAAAAATCTCACGACACTCGATCGAGGTTTTGTGGGATGGCAGTGGTTGCATTTGCTACTCGGTTCTACAACCTCTAGAGCTCAGAATAAAAGCAGTCCCTTAAGCTAGCCATTAGGCAGCCATTGGAATGAAGTGTTAGCAAGTTCATTTTCATAGACTCGATGTATAAGGGCGGTCGGCCAGTTCTCTCCCCCGCCGTCTCATCTTCCCACCGAGAGTATATAGTCCGCATACTCATTACAGCTGAGTTGACTAAGGGCGCAGGTGGAGCAGAAATCTCTAAACAAATTTCCGCCCTAGTGAGGATTTGAACTCCCAACCTCTCTGTGGAATCAAGCATGCTAACCACTAGACCATCCTGCACTCCCATTACAGAAGCCAGGTCGAAATCGTACCTTTTTGTCAGCCTGGAATATGATCGGCGTAATGAGACCGGTATCCGTGGCGACTGCAACACACAAGTCAACGGAGTTGTAGCTGAAACGGAAAAAAAAAACCAATTCCGATACAACCGTTGTACCTTCTCTCAAAAACAGATTCAAACAAAAATTTCCAGCCAATGTTCCAAGTGAACCTCTCTCCACGCTGCCGCCCTGTATACAGACTGCTACACTGCAAGTTCCTGTACTGTTAAGTAGGAGTTGGTAGCCACGGTGTAACCACTTGTCAATCATACATGCATGTTAACAGGCCATGCATACACACATTACACAGGTCTCCACCATATATACATATAATTATATGCATTTATGTATCAGGGCATGTAATATACTTAATCTGTATTTTAAGTAACCCACAAAAGCGCGGTATCTATGACCGTCGAACAGATCTGAACAAGTGCGTTTTAAGACAGTTAGTGAATGTATGCTGCACAGCATCAAAGTTAAGTCCAGTGGCAGACTGTTATAGGAGGACGGTCCAAAACACGAGAAGGCATGATGGACTCGAGTTGAAGCTCAACAGCATGCACCTGCATATCCCCATAGGCTGCAGAGTGCACCGATCGTCGACCCAGCTGACTCCAGACTCCCTGATGCATGCCGGAGCAGTGCCAACAATTGAGGCACGTGCCAGTATGATGGTCTTAAAAGCAACATGGTCAGCAACAGGAAGCCAGTGTAGCGTATCTTGCATATAATTCAGTTAAAGACGGACTGGACATGGCACCACTGGAAAAGACACTATTATTATTTTCCCCAAGGATAAGTATAAACCCTCAGGAGGCAAAAACTTGTCCAGAGAAATTTAATGGCATCAGAAATGACTATGTTTCATCCAATTCTGGCACAGCAAAGGTACTGTGGTAAGCAACAGCATCGAAACGCTGGATTATTATTATTATTACAAACATTTTTAACACGTGCAAGGTCACACACAAATGCAAATCGGAGGCACGGTTAGTCATAAAGAATAGATTACAGGTAAGATCAGCGGAGATATCTGACCTGAGGTCAGAGTTCATACCGTCGGATAAAAGTTTCTTGCCAGGATGAGTTGGCTTCGGGAACTTTTCTGCAGCTCAGAGCCGAAGCCTTGATGATAAAATCGTTCACGGAGAGTTTAACATTTTCCTTCTTCAGCAGTTCATTCAAATCTTTGCGAAGCCTTATCAAACACAATAACATCAACTTCATAACTGGACTCCTAATCCTACTAAACTTAACAAAAGCTTGGTGCAGTACAATCTGTAGGGGTCCACCGGAACTCGCCTCGGACATTTGCCTCGCCCGGAAATCCCGTTTCCGGAACTATTCGCCTCGGCAAATACTGTAGACGCAAATAGTTGCAAAAAATTTTTTCTTTAAAAACTTATTCGATAAACTTACGTATATAAAATTATAAATGTTCAGCCTTAAAACAATTACACATCCATTGAATTCAATTTCATTTTCTTGAAATTATGTCAATTTATTGAATTTAATGCAATTTTAGAAAACTTCACAACTGCACAGAAATGACTAAAATTCAAAATGTATCAGTCACTTATTACAAGTACACAAATTTATTTCGATAATTTTTTATTACATGAAAATGTGAAGCTTCGCATAGGGAACAAATGGTACCCGGTTTGTTTCCGGATCCGGCAAATAGTACATCCAAATACTCGGATTCGGTACTCGGTGGAAAATGTCTACCCGGTTGATCCCTAACAATCTATAATGAAATCGAATGACTTCTATAGTGCCATTATCAGAATGCCTAAGACATAAGTCAGTGGTCGCTTCAGGTAAAGCCAGGTTGAAATCCAATTGGTCAGAGAAGGCAGGCTACACAGATCTGGTGACCAACCATCAGTCGATGGTGCTGAGCAAATGGAAGTGGAGAACTTGCCCAAGGTCCTTACACAGTGACTGTCTCAGGGGAGGAGGATCGAATCTGTTTTCTTCGCATTGAATGGCGAACGCTCTAACCAATCGGCCACTGTGTCACACACATGATTTATGCCCCCTGCGATCAGCAAAAAGCTTTCTTCTTCTCCAAGTCCAACTGATAAAAGATTGTTTACTCACTTGAGAACTTTATTCATTTCTACATCGACCGAGAGGTAGTAATGCGGTATGGTCTGTTTTGACTGCAAAAGACGCTTCGCTATGACCTGAAATGTCAACACAAAAACTAAATCCTTCACAAAGCACACGGCACCTTCAAGATGTACTTACAAAGGTACTACATAAATGGTTATGTAAACCTACTGCCTTAGGTAGGCTCTACAAGTGTGTAAGAGCTGGCTGGTGGTGAATTTTCCAGCTATCTCCATTTTCTAAATATTATGCATTTAACAAGTGCCACTATCTAATGAAAAAGCATCAGCTGAGGGCATTGAGCAATTGTGAGTAACAGTCTCAGAGGAGGAGGCTCGAACCCTTACGTACAATTCACGTTAAAGTAAAACTTTTCGTAAACGGGGAGCGCATAAACAAGTATACACTGTACTTGGGGGCCCGTAGAGTAATGGATTACACACTGGCGTGAAGTGCAGAAGGTACCAAGATCGAATCCCGTAGCCCTCCATAAGGTTTACTCAGCCTTCTACTCGCTAGACGGCGGCGGTAGTTAAGTGAGTGTTAGGCCGTGATTGGCGCCCTGCGCGGCTGCCGTTAAAAACAGTTGTATTCGACTCCTGTAAAACTGTTATCATGTGCGTCTACTGTATACATGTATGTAAGGCGCCCTGTGTGGCTGCCGTTTCTACTATATGTATGTTCACTCTACAGTGCAGTGCAGTTAGCAGGCGCTTAATTAAAGAAAAGATATTATTATTATTGAAAACATTGACGCTCGAGCAATGATATCTAAGGACCGACTGACCTGACGTATGTTGCTGAGAGGGATGTCTGTGTAAGCAGCTCCTGGAGTCGGTGCGACAGCTGGTGCAGCAGCCGCACGTGGTGGAGGAGGAATTGCGGAAGGTGGTACAGCTGGAACAGCGGCCGATGGAACGAAGGTCTCGACATCCTTGGCTGTGACTCTCCCCTCGGGTCCAGTACCCCTCACCAGCTGAAAGATAACCACGCTTTCATTAGACGTTTTTACCATCAGCATCATTGGCACTATCATATTCAACATTAATAATTTTCAATAAATCATCATAAATATTATCAGCATTATTATCAACACCATAATCATCCTTGTAATCATCATCATACTCACTATTTCTGATATCAACATCATCACCTTATCATAATCATCATCATACTCATTATCATCAGTTTCATATCATAACCATCATACTTATCAAACAACATCATTATCAACACCATTATCATTATCATCGTCCTTACAATCATGAATCACCAGATGTCATACTATTGGCATCATGTCATCAACATCATCATTATTATAATCCACGTCATTATCATCATTACACTAACTATCATCAGCTTCATCCGCCTCCTTACACCTTCATTATCCTTATAATTCCCATCACGATCTTTAAAGCCACCTCATTCGCCATCATCATTACCATCTCCTCAACAACATTCCTAGTCATCATGACAAAAAGCCATAACCACTCACCGCAAGGTCGATACCCCTCTCGGCAGCCTTTGACCTGGCAAGCGGGCTAGCGGCCACCTTTCCCTCCGGCTTTCCCTCCCGCTGAGGGGCAGCTGGTCGTGGTGGTGCACTAGATTGATCTGCAGTTGACGTGGCTGGCACTGGCGCTGCCGCTCTTGGAGAAGCACCAGATGGTGGTGAAACCACCGCTCCTTGGAAATCCTTGAATGCTGCAATATCATCCTTGCTTGGAACAATGACGCACAACAGCTGCACAAGAAACAACAAACGTCTCATCATAACCTCAACATTTCTACAGCTCTGCTTAAAAGCTCAGCACAGGGCACCAGCTTATTCACGAGCACTGCGTCAAGTCAGCGCTCTAGGTAGTCAACAAAATCGTGGGGCGTGGTGGCTCAGTGGTAAGTTCGGCGCCTTGTGACCGAAGGGTTGCAGGTTCGAATCCCACTCTAGCCGCTGCGTACGGACCTTGGGCAAGTCCTTCACTCGCAATTGCTCGTGGCGCTTCGGCGTGAAAATTCCGGCACAAGTATCAAATGCTGTAGTCGGGAGCGCCTCTGAGTAGTAGTTGACTTCGAGAGGCGCTATAGAAATATCCGGAATAAAATAATTAAATAAATAAAATCGTTTTCATGATAATCGAGAGCACAGAATTGCTAAAGCACTATTCAAAGCCAGGCGTACGGCACTAGCTCATTCACAAGCGCTTCAAGACAGAGGGTTTTTCACATATAATCGTAAGCTCAGAATTTCTAAACCACTACCTAAAAGCTAAGCCAAGGACACCAGTTTATTCACAAGCACTAAGTCAGGTCAGAGGGGTTGTCCAGAGATGCCAAGTGAAGAACAAAATCTGGTTGCCAGAAGAACAGGGAGAGAAAGAGGCTGAGGAGCTGCTGAGGGAGGTCGCATTTATGACGACAGAGACTGGAAGACAGATCAACAAAAAACATCAGTTTTAATACTGAGCAAGACTTTCGCAGTGCCTTCTTACCCACGCCTCATTTTGACGAAGCTTAAGCTTAGCCAACCCAGACATTTAACCAGAGCTAATTTAAATCCCAATAGATCACATGTACCTCAGGGCAAATAATAATAATAATAATAATAATAATAATAATAAAATAATGCTGCCGGAGCCGAGGAGCGACCATCTCAACGCTTCTAATCCATTCCAAACAATATCGATGCTTTTATAATAATAATAATAATAATAATAATAATAATAATAATAATGATATTATTTTTATTATTTATTCGTTTTTGCCCCCTGATACTGCATTCCCTCAGGGACTTAGAGATTAAGTGTTATCTCTCCTGGAACGGTTATCCCTCGTCCATGTCAGAGTGGGCTGTCACCATAGCACCGATGAAGGACACAGCGTTGTATTATTATTATTATTATTATTATTATACAAAAACAGTATGACAGTATTATTATTACACTGGACATGCTCGCGGCATCTTACTTACCCACTACAGCCGTTCAAGCCGAGCTTGCTGACAGCAGAAAGAACGCAAAGTACAACGCGCTCCTTCACACTCATGTCTACGTTCCGCTGGCCATGGAAGCGCTAGGCCCCATCAACAACAGAGGTCTGGCTTTCATTGCAGACATTGGCCGCCACCTTACACAGATCACAGGCGAAGCCCGAGAGACCAGTTTCCTATTCCAACAACTGTCGGTGACTGTCCAACGGTACAATGCTGTGGCTTTCAGCGGATCTTTTGTCAAATCTATGCCCGTGATCGAAGAGATTTAGCCGCTCCAGATCCATCACACTTGTATTATCTAAGACACCGAGGGAACTAAGTACTATAATAATAATAATATAAAATAATATATATAATAATAACTAAAATAGCAATAACAACAATTATATTAATAAAATATAATAACAATAATAATAATAAACAAACCAAGCCCATCAAACTTCTCGACCAGACCGAAATGCTTCACTAACCGTTCCGATCGGTACATCCTTTGAACCTGCTGAAACGAGGACCTTGGCGAGAAATCCTTCCTCAGGAGTCTCGAAATCCATCACCGCTTTGTCCGTTTCGATCTGTGCCAGGACGTCGCCCTCTTTCAGTTCATCACCTTCCGACTTCATCCACGACTGGATGTTTCCCTTCTCCATTGTAGGCGACAAACTCGGCAACTTCACTTCACCGCGAAAAAAACATTGACAGATGTTACAGACAACATAGTCTGGCATAACTCTGTATCATGACAGTGGTGTCCGGTCACCATCACTTTTAAGACTGGTGGTGACAGTCACCATCACTTTTAAAAAGTGGTGGTGACAGTCACCATCACTTTTAAAAAGTGGTGGTGACGGTCACCATCACTTTTAAATAGTGGTGGTGACGGTCACCATCACTTTTAAAAGTGGTGGTGACGGTCACCATCACTTTTAAGACTGGTGGTGACAGTCGCCATCACTTTTAAGACTGGTGGTGACAGTCACCATCACTTTTAAAAGTGGTGGTGACGGTCACCATCACTTTAGACTGGTGGTGACAGTCACCATCACTTTTAAAAGTGGTTGCGATGGTCACCATCACTTTTAAAACTGGTGGTGACGGTCACCACCACTTTTAAAAGTGGTGGTGACGGTCACCATCACTTTTAAAACTGGTGGTGACGGTGACCACCACTTTTTGGCCCTCTGCTGAAATATTTCTTGCAACACGACAGTGTTATTTTGGTTTGAAACAAGTTCAAGCACGACAATTAATAGCAGTGTATTCTTGCTTTCGTTAACTGTCCCGATCTAATGACAGAAACTAGGATCGACCAAAATGGTATGTATGCATGCAAGTATGTACGTAAACATCAATTGTGTACGTATGTGCATGTTTGCAGGTATGTAGTTAGATATTTAGGTAAGTAGATTGGTAGATAGCTGGGTACATACGTATGTATATACACTGTCATTTGTATGAGGATAAGTGTGTGTGCGTGTGTGTGTGTGTGTGTGCGTGCATGTATAGTATGTAAGTACAGGTGTATGTATGTATGATACTATGTATGTATGCATGCATACATTTGTGTGTATGCATCACAACACACCAGTAAGTGCCATTAATCAATTAGACAAATAAGCCTAATCAGCAAGGTAAAAATTGCTTTTCAAACCACCCCAGACATTTGTGCTTTGAATCAATTAACGACTTAATTACCCAATCAATTAGCCTCTTACCTGGTGTATGAGTGGGGTAAGATTTCGCTTCAGCAGCTGCAGGGGCAGAAGCGCTCGGCTTTGGAGATGGGGCGGAGGGGGCCTGACCAGATGGGGCCTCATCCGAACCGGAGTAGTTCTTGAAAGCAGCTACGTCGGCTGCGTTCGTAACCACGATACACAGAAGCTGGATTCGAACAATTCAGAAAATAATATACTCGCAATAACAAATTAATCGAAAATGGCTGTGGAGATATGCAGGTGCCATGCAACCACACTTCATACTGTTGCATTTGTCTTTTTGCAGCAGACATTTTCAGAGTGTCGTCAAATGCACTTAACTCAAAGCATTAGTACAGCGCCTCTCCAAGATAACTTCTCAGAGGTGCTCCCAGTCCAATCTCAGTGGAAAAAACAGTCTTCCAGCATTTATAGGAAGTGCTGGCAGAATCTCTGGCTAAGACAATGAGAAGATCCAAAGAGACTCGGTTCCCACAGACTGTGTACAGTCAAAGTATTCATTCAACAGCTAAGTCTCCCTCAGTTCCGCTTATTCTAATACGTGCTTATTGCTTATCCTGCTCTATAGGCTGCCTCTCTGTCTCAGCACACCAACCTTTTCTGGATTTGACCTGATTATCGCTGGGTTTTGATGCACCATCGGTTGATGCCTTTTCCATTAGACACCGGTGCAATCGAATTTACTAATTACAAAATACAATTAATGATGCAGTTAATTGCTGTTAGCTGCAGCTGTTTCTTTTGGTTTAAAGATGCCTAACTTGACTCTGTCTGGATACATGACCAGTCAAAACCCAGTTGCCACGGCTAGGTAGGACCACCATTTGCATTATCATCATCATCATCATCATCATCATCATCATCATCATCATCATCATCATCATCATCATCATCATCATCATCATCATCATCATCATCATCATCATCTCATCATCATCCTCATCATCATCAGTAACAACAATAGAATAATTGTTGTCAACACTACAGAAATGACTTTAAATGATGAACAAGAGAGAGAGATAACTTAGTAAGTAGGGTCCCACGCAGAGATTATGATTATATAACAACATTTACAATTACAATAACAATTTACATTAACACCTATAAATACAATCAGTTTCCTAAATTTTATAGTCACACTTGCAGCTACAATTACAATACCACTTACAATAACACCTACAATTACAATCAGTCGCAATTACAGTTACAATAACATTTACAGTAGCACCTACAATTAAAATCACAGTTAATTACAATCACAGTTAAAATTACAATGAAATTTACAGTAACACCTACAATAACAATCACAGTTACTTACCTTTACAGTTACACTTAAGTTGCAAGCACAGTTACACTTTAAATTAGTAATAGTTACAATTACAACGCAGGTACTGACTTTTCCGAGCGGAACATCTTTTGACCCAGCAGGAACGACAATCTTTGCCAGGAACCCTTCCTCTGGTGCCTCAAAACCCATTGTCGCCTTATCGGTCTCAATCTCGGCCAGAAGGTCCCCCTCCGATAACTGGTCCCCTTCCTGCTTTGTCCAACGCACTATGGTTCCCCGTTCCATCGTCGGTGACAAGGCTGGCAGCGCAATTTTCGTATGCTGTGGGAGACCAGCATCTATAAACACAGAAAAACAAACTGAATTAATCTAGAAGTGACCATATTACTCAAACATGTCACAGTAACAAACTGAACAGTGACATACTGTATGTAAGGTCACATATGGTAATCACAAATGCACATTTATGTAGCACCTCTACAAGAAAACTACCCAGTTCGATCGACTTTCACTTTGAACTGACTTTCTTCATCTACTGTCTTTCTAAAGTTTGATGTTTGCCCAACTTTTTGTAATTCTGAACTGCTGGAAGACAATATCATTTTTAATAACAATTTATTAAGCATCACTATCTATCAATCACGCTTCAATGGATGGCGCTGATCAACTGCGAGTTAAGGACTTGCTCAAGATCCCTACACAGTAACAGTCTCGAGTGAGGAAACTCTAACCCGTGCTCTCAAGGTGAGCAACTGAGCACTCTAACCAATTGGCTATTATGTCCCCTTATAAAACTACATTATCAAATTGCAGTTGTGTTGTATTGTATCATATAAATGCAATATCCAACCTACCTGAAGCATACAAGCGGACCATCGACCCAGTTCGCACAGATGACACGTTTTCGAACAGGCATGACCTACAGCCAACAGAACCAACAGAGGTTCTTAAAACTCACTACGTAAATTCTCAGATACATGTATACATAACCGACAACAGCCATGGAGATATGCAGGTGCCTTGCTTACGCAATTCAACTCGAACCCGTTACATCTTCTCATGTATTGGACCATCTTCTTGGACCATCTTCAAGTATCTTCACTCCCTGGTTGCTCCACTCTCCACTCAGCCAACCAGATGCCTTCTGGTTGTTTCCCGCATGAGAGGGCTACCGCTCAATCTAGAAGTTTTGCCTATGTTGGGCCCTCTAGTTGGAACTGTCTTCTGCAGGAATTGCGGTTTGAGCTCCTCAGTGTTCCTCTTCTCCTGTTCCAGAAATGCCTAAAGACCATTTTATTTGTTAGTGACAGCACTGACTTTGGTCAGGAGCGCCTCTGAATCATTGAGTGGCATTTTTTTTATAAATATTCAATTACGATTACAAAATTTTACAAATGACAAACAGTAAATTGTGCTCAAGCAGAATGCAGTGCCATGCAGGGTGCTTTCAGTGAGTGGGCCTCTGCTTGGAAAGGACTGCATCTTTTAACCAAGGATGCACCTCTCACTGAAGTTTGAATACTAGACACAAGCGCTATATAAATTCACTGAATGAACAGTTAACACAAAGTTAAAATGTGTTATACCTATGTTACAACATAACCAGAATATCACAGTAGAGCTAGCAGAGGCGCCGGCAGCGTGACGCACTGGACGCACGTGCATCCACCCACCAAATCAAATCCACGCAAGGATTAGGCATCGCATCAAGATTTTTGACAATTTCACTGTGTAATTTTTTTATTCCATACAGTATGCATAAATAATATCACATGATATCATATGCACGTGTTATACTTTACTTTTATTTTATAAGTCACTCTGAGTCATTTTCAGTGTATGACTACGAGTGGCAGACAGGGGACGGGTGTGGATGGGAGGAGACGGGAGGGTGTGCGTCCAATTTTTTAAAGCCTGGCGACGCCTCTGAGAGCTAGGGTAACACATTGCAATTTATTGTAGTTAACAAAAATGTTATACAGCTGACAGTGCACTACTGAAGAGCTTCCCAAATAGGATCCGTGTAAACGTTTATTGGTGATTAATAAAGCATAAAAAGTTGTTCTATTATTTAATTTAAAAAATCACTGTATTTTATTCCTCTCGTCTTGCCTACGACTTGTAAGGTGCAATCACTCACATTCATTCAGGTTTGTTTTGATTGTAAGATTTGTAAAACTTACCTAAGTTATAATAAATTACAGCAAAGGATCAGACATTTGCATCCTAGTCTGATATTATGAGCTTCATAAGCATTGCTGCACAGCCCAACCGATAGAAAATAAAAATTAACACCTAGTGTGTTATCATTTTGTTTCTACACTTAGCCACATCACTTAAACCCAATCGAGCTATCTTCAACTCGTCATTCGTAACGGAGAAGTATGAGAAATAATTGCTTCCATAAGCCATATAACAGCCATATATACAGGCCCGCCGAGAGGGTGGGGCAAGGGGGGCAAATGCCCAGGGGCCCGGCGACTTTCTAGGGGCCCGGGCCGGGCCCGCAATCAACTTATGAAAAAATATTATAATCAGTTATACAAAGTTTATGATTTATGCCTTTTTAAATATATTATCTGACGCTTAACTACCATCAGTTTAAACTTCAAGCATCTGAATAAAATCATAGTTGTATAAAATATTATATAAATATAATATTGTACAGTCGTACACGCTCTTTTATTATTTCAATTTGTGTTTTTTTAATTTTTTCGTACGACCGTACGATGTTATATTTATATAAAGCCTAAAGATAGTTTAGAGGCCCGTAACTGCTCTGCCTAGGAGCCCATGACTGCTCTGCCTAGGGGCCCACGACTGCTCTGCCTAGGGGCCCGGAATTTCTGTTGGCGGCCCTGCATATATATCATCTTTGGGAAACATCCCTAGAGCTATCCCATAGGGGTCAGAAAGTTTTACTCCCAACCTTCAAAGTTAAGATCTTGGCATTGCCAGGCTCAACCACTTCTCTGTGCAGTAGCTGTACTAATAGTTTTAGGTCCGTTTATAATAGGCTGACCATATGCGCCCCCACATAAGGCTGAATATAGGAAATACATATTCAGAGCTTACATAAGACGGGCCTAACACTCATTTTAACTGGGTTTTAAATATGCAGACACACCCTGGAGGTTGGCAACATTAAGACACTGGGCGATGTCAAACAGCATTCGCAACTACGACTTGCCACACCGCTGCACTGTTCGACACCAAAATAGTTCTACAACAACAATGATACCACTGTGGGAGTGCGTTCCGACATTTTGGGTTTAGACATAAAAACTGAAATTATTAAATACGAATATTTTCTATTGACCTTGACACATGGACGGCGGCATTTGCACCGACAGCGCATCGCGTGGTCGCTGAGCGGACTGATCGAGGCCAGATCATCTTGGGGAGGCATTTCTTCCGCAAAAACGTTCTCAAAATTACTCCGGACCGGAACATTTTAGCCGAAATTAAAAGAAAAGACGACAACCAATAAACACAAACGTCCTCCTCGTACGCTGCTGAATGGCCCTAAGAAAGCTAGCGTCCTACTCTCAGCTTTAGTTTCGCATCACACTGATAGATAACAACTTTTAAAGATTTCACTTTGTAAAAATAAAACTAGTTTCATTAAAATGTAAAATGTTAACGTAAATATGCCAATGTAAATGTGTCGTATATTTATTGAACGGATTGCGCACAGGTTATTGATTTGATATAGCGCCGGCGGTTAAGCTGGTCTCCCTGACGTGGCTTTTGTGTGGCGCTGAGACCTTTCGGAGATTAATAATAATAATAATAATAGCAGAGATTTAAGTGCCATAGTTCGTAAACAGTCGAAAGGAAATCGATGCAACGATTCAGAAGCACTGGGAGCAGGGAGATCAGTCCAGATAGGCCTGTTTGAAAAGTTCGGTCTTTAAGTTTTTCTTAAAAGTGGCCAGAGTCATAGAGATCCTGATGTTGGTTGGTAGGTTGTTCCAGATTCGAGGGGCGGACGAGGTGAAAGATTTTGATGCAGTTGTAGTGCGACACCGATGAAGGACAAGGGTTCGGGTTCCAGATGACCGCATGTTTCTCGATGGCATGTGGTTGTGAAGAAGGTCGGAGAGATATGACGGAGTATGTGTTGTGATGCAGTTATAGGTGATAACGGAGATTTTGTAGATGATCCTTTCCTTGACGGGTAGCCAGTGGAGGGATTTGAGGAGTGGCTTACATTACATTAGGCCTACATTATGTATTCCATCGACTGTCAAAATAATGTCATCGATGATTAATCACTGGCAAATAAGTAGGGTAGTGCAGAGTGCCGAGACAGAATTAAACTCATCAATTCAAATCAAATTTCTCCGAATTATTTGAAAACTTTGGAAAGTAATTAGTAATGGTCCAGTGCCACCTTCATTGATTTAATAACTCGGCACTGATTTTGGGGCATGTCCAGTGGCGGCGCCAGACATCTTTTGCAACCAGGGAATAGCCAGGGCAGTCACACAAGTAACCAGCGCAGAAGGCGATTTATGGAGAGCGCGGTAGCGTGAGCGTAATTGGTGACCGTATACGATCGCGCTACCGCGCTCGCCAAAAATCGCCCCTACCCTGCACTATTATGGTTGTCTATAGTAAGGAGGTCAGATGGCCAAGCCCGCTGGAAGTTTTTGACATTTGTAAAGAAAATTTTAACATTTCAGTTAATTTAGTGAATTTATAACTCAGGATATAACAAATATGCCTGAAGAAATTCTGGACAAGGCAAAATTTCTGGCAGGGCATCGACCAGGGCATAGGCTTTTTTACCAGGGCATTTGCCCTGGCGCGCCCTGGTGTAGCGCCGCCCCTGGGCATGTCGTATTTTACCTTGCGAAAATTATTGAAAAGGCGGTGGGTGACAAATGTATGTATGCAACGGGCCTGGTAGTTTACCCCGTAATAGGCCCTGTATTATAAGAGGTCGTTGGTTTAGCCAATAGTCTAGGCTTGTAATGTAAATCTCCGAAATTTCTCAGCGTCACACAAAAGCCACGCCAGGGGGCCAACCTATCACTGGGGCCGGTAGAGTAGGGTGGGGCCGTAGAGTAATGGATAACACACTGGCGTGAAGAGCTGAAGGTACCAAGATCAAACCCCGTAGACACCCGTAAGGAAAAATTCTGCCTTCCACTCGCTAGGTGGCGGCGGTGGTTAAATGAATAGTAGGCCGTGATTTGGCGCCGTATGTTGGCTGCCGCATTTATAAGCAGTTATATTCGACTCCTGTAAAACTGTTATCATGTGCTTCTACTGTTTACATGTATGTAAGGCGCCCTGCATGGCTGCCGTTTCTACTATATGTATGTTCACTGTACAGCGCAGTGCGTTTGCAGGGGCTTAATTCAAGAAAAAAACACACACACATACACACACACACACACACACACACACACACACACACACACACACACACACACACACACACACACCAGGGGCGGACTGGAGGAAAGTTGCAGGCCGGGCAATTTAGCTATCTTGGCAGGCCACTGCGGGGATGGGTCCGGGGAGGGAGTTGTGAAATTCTGAACCGATAGGTAATATTAACTTGTGCAGAAAACTTTGACATATAGTTTGTATACGTTCTTAGCTGCTAAGACTTAGCATTAGAATTGCTAAGAAATGGAAAACATGTAAAAGAATTAGAACTTGATACCACTGAAATTCTAATACATTAAAGTATTCTTTGAAAGTTCGCTCTTTTTTGCCACTTCGTCAATAATCTTTTCAGAGCTTAATTGACATAAAACTTTTTTCACATGACATAAGCATAAATGCTTCCAAACGATCTTGAGTCATTGAGTTTCTTAGACGGTTCTTTATATATTTTAGAATTGAAAAACTTCGTTCGCAGGCTACTTGCCGCTGTTACCTACTTCCATTTCTACAGTATTTTCTCTCCTGCTATTAATAAAAGCATGACCCACTCACTGGATGACAACTAATTAAGTAAAAAGTTATTTTTTAGCATTATTTAATTCAGTAGGCCCTAGTATCACAGTATAAATATACTGTGCTAGTATTCACTTAACACACTGTTTTGGATATAACATATTGAACTTCCGGTGTGAGGAAAAGTTAATCGAAGATTTCCGACGATTTAAACTATGAGGCGTTTCTAGCCTACTTAAACGTTTTTTTCCAATTTCTGTAAGGTCTCACCTTGACGTTCCAAAGAGGTTTCCTGGCGCTCCATAAACATCATCCTTTTCTCCATCCCTTGTCGTTCCATAGGCTTAAATGTTCTATGCCTTGTCGTTCCAAGACAGCTTCCTGGCGCTGCATAAATGTGTGAAACATAGACCTCATTATTTTCTTCTACCGCTCTAGAGGAGGCCGGGCACGATAAAGGGGTTCCCTTGCCGATTCCTTATCGTTATGACGCTGTAGAAGTTCTTCAGACTTATCCACAGAACGCTTAGACATCTTAATTAAATGTTTATTTACTACAGCCTATAACGCCAATCATTCAC
Organism: Allolobophora icterica; assembly: GCA_963556255.1. Classification (NCBI taxonomy): domain Eukaryota; kingdom Metazoa; phylum Annelida; class Clitellata; order Crassiclitellata; family Lumbricidae; genus Allolobophora; species Allolobophora icterica. Next base: position 7,478,754 of record OY744603.1, read on the forward strand.
AGTGGCTAAAAGCCTCACTATACTGGATTATGAACAATTGATTTTACAATCGGGACTCTTAACACTAACGGCCTCTGAGTTAAAAAATCCTTGCTCTAACATTTTAGGCCTACACACGAATCATATTATAATCTGTACTGCAGATTATAACGTTCACAAGTATTTAATTCTGTCATCATCAATCGTATTACCCTGTTGGAAAGTAACAGTTAGAAAATAATTTGATAAAGACTTCCCCTTGGCGAATTGGTCTACCCCGCAGGACTTCTGTAGCGCCACGGCTGATGTAGAGGGCACTCCTAGAAAGACAAGCGAGAAAGAAATGGCTGACTTCTATATCGGCCGAGGAAGACAAACTAACTACCGATATATAACCTTCCAACGTGCAAGACAGAACATACTATCTGCGGTACGCCTCTGAAAACACAAGAACTCCCTACCGTCCGTCCTCTTCGAAAGCAAACCAACGACTCCTTTTAACGACTGCCACGAGCAGACTGACTCGGCCAGCTTACTGAAACGGTTATCGAACAACCCCCTCGAATCTATCGGAAATACTACCATATCTTTCCCCGATTCAGTCTATTGTTATGCGATATGCGAAGAGCACCCGCCGTTTAAAGAGTTCTCACGAGAGGATATTACTGTCCAGACATCTGTTTCACGGGGCATTACATTTGACCTCAGTAGGGGTATCGCTGACCAGGATAGCGTTGTCGGAAGACCGTCACCGAATCCGGGCAAGGTCAAAACTTGTTCTGCTAACTCAGCGGTACATTTCTTCGAAGAGAACATCTGTCCATTCCATCATCAACCGTGGGAACGGGAAGTGATCCTACTGAATCGAGAACGCAGCGTCGCAAATATCGCTTCCCCTCCCTTACGCGACAAGACAGTTTCACGCTCCAGCGCCAGATGTCGTTTCTTACAAAAAATGGCTGCCCAAATCGGAAGCTAAAATGTCTTGTAACGAAGTCCTACTTCGTTACAGTATTACAGCCATTTACATTTGAATATTAGTATACGCCTACGCTAGTCTGCAACGTCACTGCGTCAGATGTTATTTTCAGTTTTACTTGTAGGCCTATCTTGTTTTAATTGCCAGATATTCTGTAAGTATGTGAGAACTTTACAGAATTTCAAAGAAAATTTATTTCATCAACTTGCCAGGCCAGGCCACGCCACCGGGCAAATGCCCGGTTGCCCGGTGGGCCAGTCCGCCCCTGACACACACACACACACACACACACACACACACACACACACACACACACACACACACACACACACACACACACACACACACACACACACACACACACACACACACACACACACACACACACACACACACACACACACACACACACACACACACACACACACACACACACACACACACACACACACACACACACACACACACACACACACACACACACACACACACACACACACACACACACACACACACACACACACACACACACACACACACACACACACACACACACACACACACACACACACACACACACACACACACACACACACACACACACACACACACACACACACACAGGCCTATATATATCAAATCAAGTCCGCAATAGCCATGTCCGCCTTGTCCGTTCCGGTGCCAGGTCAGAGTCCGGGGAGGTCAAACCGGCTAAGCATAGGTAGGGCCTACGGTTTGATTAGAAGTTTTTGGACAAGATATGAAATCAGTGACATTTGCATCGTCTGTCTTTTCACCTTCTAATATTTACTCAATTCAAATATTCGATTTCGAAAACACTGTTATTATAGGCCTATTATTCTTATTACAAGAAGAAGATTATAAAGCGCAATTGAACATAACTAAATAGCCTACACCGCGTTTGGACTAGTAGGCCTAGCAGCTCGGTTTAGGCTAGGCCTAATCAGATGACCTGAACAAGTAAATCTCTAATTTCTTCCTGAAGCCGTCGCTAAAAGAGCTCACTCCAAGCCGTTCGGCCGGATGAGCCGAATGTTCTTCTACACGTCGCAGTAGCCTTTCCAGACCACACTAGGTTGTAGCTTTTTTTCGAACGCAATCGAGACCGACCAGGAGCTGACGATTCTGACACACAGTCCTTGGCTAAGCACGTTGGCGCCATTTCGTGAGAACACTAAGTCTTGTAGACAAGTGTCGCCAACTTGAAGGAAAACATCTTGCGAAAACATCAGTGTGGTTCTCGAAATACAGAGGTGATATGGTCAAACTGTAATTAACCTGGCTGCAAAGTTCTGAGCACGCTGCAGCTCCTTGAGCAGCCACACGCTCACTCCGTATTTGAAACTGTTGCAGTAGTCCAATCGACTAGGCCGTATACTGATTGGAGCGTGAGCCAGGCTCTTCCTTGAGTCGAGTGACATCAGTGTTCGTACGGTGGGAATCCGGTGGACAGAACGGTGCTGGAAGAGTTGCCAGAAAGCAACAGACAGAAACAGATGCTGGACATACTGGAGGAAGAAGTAGAAACAGCGGTCAGGAACCTGAAGAGGAGAAAGGCACTAGGAGAGGACAACATCACAGCAGAAATGCTACAGGCAGGAGGGAATTGCCCGATAGAGATGCTACACAGACTGTGCAGCAAAATCTACCAGGGCAGAGAATGCCCCAAAGACTGGTGCAAAGCCATAATTGTGCCAATATATAAGAAAGGAGACAAAACGGAATTGTCAAATAGATCTGATGGCGGACACACAGGAGAAGCTACAAGGTATACACCGGTATACACCGGAGTACTACAACACCGACTGAAGAGATACGTGGAGGAAGCGATGAGTGAAGAACAGGTGGGATTTAGAAAGGAGAGAGGCACAATAGATCAAATATTTGTGATTAGACAACTATCGGAAAAATACATCGAAAAGAATAGAGTACTGTACAATAACTTCATAGACTACAAGCAGGCATTTGACAGCGTATGGCAAGAGGGACTGTGGAGAACAATGAGACACTGTGGAATACCAGAAGAACTAGTGATGCTGATAGAGACATATATAACAAGTCTGAAAGTGCTGTGAGAGTGGATGGAGAGCTGACAGAATGGTTTGGGGTCAAGACAGGAGTAAGGTAGGGATGCAAAATGTCGCCGGACTTGTTCAATCTGATGCTGGAAATGGTGATGAGACTAGCGGAAAAGGAGGATGAAGAAGGAGTAAGCTTAAACGGACGACCACTAAACAACCTCCGGTTCGCAGACGACATAGATCTGATGGCGGACACACAGGAGAAGCTACAAGATCTAACGAGTAGGGTGGAGGAAAGTAGTAGGCCTAGAAGAATGGGACTTAAAATAAACGCGGAGAAAACAAAGACAATGGTGATCGGAAAACAACAGGAGAAGCTACAGATAAGAATAGAGAACAGGGAACTGGAACAGGTTACTGGATTCGTCTATATCGGAGGACTGATAACAGAAGTTGGCAGATGTGAGGCGGACATCAAACGAAGAATTGGCCTGGCTTGTGCGGCATTTGGAGGACTAGGAAAAATGTGGAAGGCAAAAAATATCACCACCAGAGTCAAAATGAAGCTATATCATGCTTTGGTAGACCCGGTGCTACTATACGGGTCAGAATGCTGGTGCTTGAGGAAGGAGGACGAACGAAGACTGCTGGTGGCGGAGATGGGCTGGCTAAGAAGAATCATAGGCAGAAGCAGAAGAGAAAAGATCAGAAATGAGAAAACAGGAGAAGAGCTGGGAGTAGAAGAAACAATAGTGGAAAAGATCGGGAAGAGGAGACTCAGGTGGTTTGGCCATGTAAGCAGGATGGGAGAAAAGAGGTTACCAAATGCTGCATTACACGGACATGTGGAGGGGAAGAGAAGTAGAGGAGGGCAGAGGAAGACCTGGATGGACAACATCAAGGAGGACTTAGGGGAGAAAGGCACCGACCTAGCCGGATTGCCGGAATCGGCGAGACAATCAAGAATAGAGAACTTTGGAGAAGTTTCGTAAAGGCCTCATCGTCAGATCACTGATGGAAGAGAAGAAAGCATGTTCGTAGCTGTCTGATCTGCCGCAGTTCAAAGTAGGCCTAGTATTTCTTGCATAGATTGGCCGCATGTTCTTTCATTGTGTACTCTTTGTCGATGATAACTCCTAAGTCGGTTAGGGCCTACTTTTGAGGACATCGGAACCATTCAAAACTCCAGTCATGGAAAGTCAAGCAGGCGTCTCGTTCCAATCCAAATGAGTTGCGTCTTGATCTACCTTCAATTTTAACCGATACCGACCAATCCATTTCTCCATGCCCTGGACACACTCTACCATGCGCTGGACAGCTAATGTAACATCCAGGGCAAGTACACTGAGGTGTTTCTGGGTGACCATTCTGTCCGGAAGGTCATTTGGATGACTTCATTTGATATCATTATAAATAATAAATTACATTTATTTAGTAGGCCTACTCGCACTTTAAACTGAATTTAATCTACAATTTGTTTTTTTAATTTTAAAGTTTCATCGCTCTCTTAGGCCTAAATGTGCCACTCTCGAACCATGGCCTGGGCTGTTTCTATTGCAAATCTGCCGCCCATAAAGCCTACAGTCCACGTGTCCAGCAGAATCATAATTATAGACTCAGTCACCAGTGCATCAGTTCTCATCCATGCAGTTCACCGAACTCCAGTTCACCTACAGTCATCTTAATAGGCTGCGGCAGTTAACCTAGTAAGCAGTCTTGTTGTCAAGACCTTAAACCTCAAGACCAAGACCAAGACCTTGAACCTCGAGACCAAGACCAAGACCTTGAACCTCAAGACCAAGACCAAGACCAAGACCAAGACCAAGACCTTGAACCTCAAGACCAAGACCAAGACCTTGAACCTCAAGACCAAGCCCGAGACCAAGACCCCAAAAAATCACAGTCGTATCCAGACTTCTATTCCTTACTAAAAAATTTCCAGTCGTACAACTCGTTATTTTAATGAAAACATGAGTTTTTTTCTTTTATCCAAGCAAAGCAACTCTAAATGGAGACTGCACAGAATTCCGAATTACGTATTTAGGCCTACAAAAGTCTTTCATGCGAAATGTTATTCCAAATGCCTGTTGAATTTAAAAAAACAATTTGCTCAGAAATTTCTGACCAAGACGTGACCTGTAGGGCGTCATAAAAATTTTGCCACGTGAAAAAACACGGTCTAGGCCTACAAGTGCTGAAATCGCTAGCACACAAAGCAGCTTTTCAAGAACCGGATGCAAATGTACAAATTAATCATGAGTCTGTTTTGAAATCATTCCATGGTAAATAACCGGAAGTCAAAATAATTGTCCAAAACAACAGTGAAGCCTCATTCACACCGTGTAAATACTAAAGCAATAACTGTATGAGTAATTGTTGGATAAATTTTCAAAATTCTTGCCGTTTGTTAAAATTAATGACTGTTCATATTGACAAAAGTCTTGGTCTTGGTCTTGCAAAACCAAGACCAAGACTTTGAACCTCAAGACCAAGACCAAGACCTTGAACCTCACTACCAAGACCAAGACCAAGACTTTTAAAAACGAACTCGAGTGCACTCGAGACCAAGACCTTGGTCTCGAGGACAACAAGACTGCTAGTAACCTAAAATGGCTCGAAAGCGCAGTCGTTGAATGACAGACCATATAATTATATTGTCTATTAAAGTTGCTGAAGTCTCTGTAACCCTATTTGGTCTTAGTATAGTAGGAAGTAATTTATAGGAGGTCATTAAGTCATTAAAGTTAGAAGTCGGTAGGTGGTCCCCACTACGTAATAAATTTATATTGAAATCACCTGCTAAGTAGAGTATTTTTAGTGGAGGCCAGCTTTGATAGAGTAAGTTGTACGTCAGAATTGAAATCAGCGATAGCAGATCCAGGTGGTCTATAAATTGAACCCAGTATTATATCCCTATCCTTTTCTTGGTATATTTTAATAAATATCGATTCGAAGGTATGGCACCTTCGAATCGTCGGGAGTTAAAATCTCTACTCGCCAAATTTTCAAATTTAATTTTAGCTTTTATGAAAATCCAACACCACCTCCTGCTTTCCCAGCTCTAGAATTATGGACAAAGTTATAGCCTGGGATATTTATCTGCTGGTCCTCATGGTCATCGTCGAGCCAAGTTTCAGTAAGAGCTGCTATATCTATGTTTGCCTGCACTAGTAATAGATGGATGTCTGCTAATTTATTGTTAATACTACGGCAATTTAAATGCGCGATACCAAGAGGTTTTCGATATTTTAGATTGTATAAAAATGCTTTTAACTGGTTCATATCCTTATAATGGGACGAATAATTAGGAGATTCATTTAGGATATTTATGTCAGGGTCCACACTACCGTCCATAAGGAGGGGGTTATCTTTGCTATCTTATCTTCGCTCCCCAGTACCTCAGCCAAGAGCTTCTTGCCCTCTCTCCTCTTCAGTTCCGTATACACGCTTGAAAAACTTTCTTTTTGCTGGTGCTGGAACTGACGCGAGTCGAGAGCGCCGCTGATCTGAGTGGTGCTATATAAATGTTCTGTTACAATTACAATCACAAGGAAGCCTATGCAATGGCATGCATCACCATACACCTGAACCTGTTCTTCAATTCTTCAGTCAGCGAACTCACATTACTTTGCGTAAACGGAGAGAACATTAATTATGCATTATTTCCTGAAAATATTACAGCTAGACAGATGTAGGCCTAATTATATAAACCCTTGATTTCAAAAGTAAACCATCAACTTTAGATATGTTCATCATTGTCGTCTAGTTAGGCAATATCGATCTCATCGTCTCATGTTTCATCGCATATGCACAGCACACCGTAGAATGTCATATGTAGCAAGAAAAATAACAACAGAACACATTATAGCTTATTTCATTATCTTCGCCACAATCTTGGAGAAGTTTCTATTGTTGTTTTTGCTGTTGTTGCTGGTGTTGTTTTGTCACTGTTGCATTTCGCTATTGCTGCTGGTTCTTGTGGTGACTTTGTTGTTGTTGCTGTTATAAGTTATTGGTTTCATTACGAAAACAGTGCAAGGCGACAATATACTAAGTTGCTTGTTGTTGTTGTTCTTCTTCTTATTGTTCGTTTTCTTCTTGTCCAAGAAACAGGACAAACAAGAACAAGAAGGAGATTCTTCTTATTCTTGTTCTTGGTTCAAGAGACAAGACAAACAGGCACAACAAGGAGATTCTTCTTCTTCTTGTTCTTGGTTCAAGAAACAAGAACAACAAGCAGAAGATTCTTCATCTTCTTGTTCTTTGTTCAAGACACAAGACAAACAAGCACAAAAAGGAGATTCTTCTCCTTCTTCTTCCTGGTTCACGAAACAAGAAAACAATGTACAAAAAGGAGATTCTTCTCCTTCTTCTTCCTGGTTCAAGAAACAAGAACAACAAGAAGGAGATTCTTCTTGTTGTTGTTGCTCTTCTTCTTCGGCTTGTTCTTGGTTCAAGAAACAAGAAAAACAAGAACAAGAAGGATCTCCTTCTTGTTCTTGTTCCGTTTCTTGTTCTTCTTGTTCTCCTTGTTCTTCTGGCTCTTCCTGGTCTGCTTGTTCTTCTTTTCCTTCCTGTTCTTGTTCTTGTTTTTCGTCTTGTTCTTGGTCCTCTTGCTCATTTTGTTCTCCATTTCCCTCTTGTTCTTGTTCTTCTTCTTGTTCTTTTTCTTTTTCTTCGTCTGGTTCCCCTTGTTCTTCGTTTCCTTCTTGCTCTTGTTCGTCTTCTTCTAGTTCTTCTTGTCCATGTTCATCTTGTTCTAGGTTCTCTTGTTCTTCTTCTTGCTCTTCCTTTTCTTCTTGTTCGTGTTCTTCCTCCTCATCTTCTTCTAGAGTTACTTCGTTTTCGTCAATACAATCTTCCTCTTTCTTTGTAGTTCTTTTTTTCTTCTTCCTCGTCGCATCTGCCACCAACTTCTTCTTCGTGATCTTCGCCGTCTTGATCACCTTCGTCTCTGTATTCCTCGATCCGACTGCAGTTGGTTCTACGTTAGAAAACAGTCACAGACCATCAGGGCCGTTACTGCAACAATAGAGTAGGATTGCATTTGCAGCAAGAAAGTTACTCTATAAGATGATAAAGAACTAGAAGAACAAGGAGAACAAGAAAAGACCACGAACTAGAACACGAACTGGAACACGAACAAGAACTGGAACACGAACGCCCACAGTAACAAAAATGAACAAGGACAAGAGGAACCAGAAAGAGGAAGGAGAACAATAAGGAAACGAATAGCAAGAAGAAGAACAACCACAACAAGCACGAGAACAGAAAGGAAACAAAGAACAAGACGGAGAAGTATAAGAACACCAGCAAAAGCAAAAAAAATTTAGAACATCGTCTTTGTACACTATTTGCGTAATGACAACAATCTACTTTGACAGTAACAACAACAAAATTCACCATCAACAGCACTAACAGCTGTAAAATGCAACAACAACAACAGCAACAACAAATGTAGCAAGAAAAATAACAATGGAACACCTCCACTTCGCTACATCTGATACAAATAGTACCTTAAGGGAAGAAATAATAGAGGGTTGGATACGGAACAAATCTTTCTTAAATCAGCGTGTTCGTCTTGGCTAATCAGCACAATAGTTTAATAATCATTAGCTGGGTAATTTATTGGACGCTTCATTGCATATTCCACGTTATCGTCAGTCAACCATGCATACATCGGCTTCCAAAACACACTACCAGGATACCTCTCCTATGGCTCAAATCGTGTTTTTACATTTTTGTTCAAATATCTGGCAATAATAAATTTTGCGGATAAGTTAGGGCCTACTGATTCAAATAATTTCATCAGAAGTTTTACCAAAAATCAACCGAATGTGTGAATAAGAAAATGCTCTCACTTACTGATTTTCCTTGCAGCTAATTCCTTGAGGAGTTGTGTGAACTTCTCACTAAATTGCTTTGGATCGCTGAATTCGATAACCGTCATGGTACCGGAGGCAACTGCGAGCCATCCAGATGGTTTGAAGCCAGCCTCAACACGAATTGGAATGATTGACTTCTTCATGCTCTTCGCAAAGTCGATTTCTGATATGACAGTCAATATTAAAATGCGTAAACAGCACATGAGTGTCTCTAATTTAAGATACATGTAAGATAAGATCGGAATATTCTTTATTCAACCAATTGCTATCCGCATTTTGGTGTACAACCGTATACATCTTTCCGCTAACCACGTCTTTCCGCTATACCCACAACAGTTCTAATCTAGGCCCCATATATTATTTATGTATTCACACACGTATACGCATTATATAGGCTACGTATGTTCTAAACAGTTGTAATTGTATTTAGTGGCCAGAGAATCGAAGTCTCTTATCCAGCTTTTTCACAGCGCTCAACAAAAAATCGATAGGCAAGTAAGTTCAAAAGCGGTTCCAAGTCAAGATCCAAAGCGCCAGGCAGACAGACAGTCAGACGGCTACCGTGGATGGTAGCCCAATTGGAGCTGGTGATAGAGGTAAGGAGAGAATAGGAATCAGGATAGGATTCGATTTGCTATCGTCGTGCAGTTTAAGATGTGTAGGTTACTAAACGCTTCGGTGCACGGTCAGTGAACCACGGGTACGTTTGTCAACACAATTTTTTCCATTAAAGATGGATTCACTCATAGCTCATTGGATAGCTCATTGGATAACATCTGGCGTAGAGTGCGAGAGGTACAGAGATCGAGTCCCATAGGCGGACATGCTTTGTAGGCTGCAATTTGCGCCGTGTATTGCAGGCTGTCTGTTCTGTTAGTAGTTAAGGTTTATCGCATAACATGTACATGTACAGCGCAGTGCGTTTGCAGGCGCTTAATTAAAGAATAAATATTATTATTATTATTATCATTCGACCATTGAATAATTGATAGTCTAAATGATAAATGATTTCCTAATCAATGATCTTCTAACCTTTCTTGCAGTTTTCGCTTTTCTTGTACGATGCTGACATGCACATGACGACGACAGAAGCCTTCTCAATGCCCTCTTCTACAAACAAAGCAAACAAGTTAGCATTGGCAGTTGAAGTCCACTATCAACACTATAGCTATGGGGACCTATTGATTTCTTGTTATCTTAACGTTAACGAGGATCAGCATGATATTCATTATCATTCACTATCAAATGCTTGCTATTTCGATACCTTGCTATGCTTAACTGTTCACTTAGTAGTAGTAGTAGTAGTAGTAGTAGTAGTAGTAGTAGTAGTAGTAGTAGTAGTAGTAGTGGTGGTGGTGGTGGTGGTGGTGGTGGTGGTGGTGGTAGTAGTAGTAGTACTAGCAATAATAATAACAATAATAATAATAATAATAATAATAATAATAATAATAATAATAATAATAATAATAATAATAATGATAATATAATAATAATAATAATAATAATAATAATAATAATAATAATAATAATAATCGCCACTGCCTCTCCAGGACATTGCTGCTGCTGTCTGAGTTCTCTTGAGATGGGGCTTCAATAACAACAATGAGAGCTCCTTCGTAATAATAATGATGATGATGATGATGATGATGATGATGATGATGATGATGATGATGATGATGATTATGATGATGATGATGATGATGATGATGATGATGATGATGATGATGATGATGATGATGATGATGATGATGATGATGATGATGATGATGATGATAACGACTTAGCGGAGGACGAGGCCTGAGTTTCCGGAAATAACAATAAATAGTCTAATATCTAAGTCCCCGAGGGATCATATGTACCTTGGGCAAAAAAAATAGATGCAACGCTAAGAGGCGGATCTACCATGAAACTAATGAAGCTGAAGCTTAAGGGCCCTCGGCCCATCCCCAGAAGCGACTCAGACTGTAGACATAAGTGTATTCCGTGTCTATTTGCGAAGGGCCTCCAATAACAGTTGAAGCTTCAGGGCCCGGAAAATGTAGGTCCGCCTCTGACAACGCCTCGTTCTTACGATTCAGCGTTTCAACGCGGTGGCCTTTATGGATGCCTTTATCAACTTAGACCTAGGCGAATAGGGTCCAATCGTGTCAATTCTACGTTTGAAATAATATTGAAGTCCCTGAGGGCTCCTGTTTACCTCGGGGCAAAAGAAAGAAAAAATAATCTTAGTAATAAGTAATGATAGTCACTTCCAAGACTTAGATAAGAGTATAATTAATTAAATTTTCAAATTTATATTAGTAGATTTGGCCGAAACGGTTGTGAAAGAAAATAACATTTATCAAGTCAAAAGGATATCAATTGCCATATAGTCCAGACTAGGATACACACTACGCAGCTTATGGGTCATAGATCAACAGAGACAGAGAATCAGAGTTGTTGACTGGCTTGTATCTAAAGATACCACACAGTGAGAGAAACAGTTGCAAGTCTCTTGTTATTTTTCAGTCTAGTGTGTTTATTACGCGCGCAACGTAAGTAAATCCAGATCTGAAGCGTGAGATAGTGTACGTGAACAACTCGTCCGGAGTCAAGTCTGCTGAACAGACTTGAGTCCGTCATAATTTAATTACAGACTCATCAAGTTACGGAATAAACAACTCTGTCACAAGGCCAGGTAAGCGACCAGTGCTTTAAGAATGGGTATTTCTCTAATCCACGGGCCGACAATAATACTTTCAACGGAACTCCACCACCGTGGCAGTTCCAGTCTCAAGTCTAGATAAAGAAGGAGGGCGAAGCTAATCATCTTTACTATGAAACAGTAACTTATCGTCTGTTCATTTCATAGACATGAAGTAAGTTGCTCTAACCCATGTCGTCTTTCTCAAACCAAGTCTTAAATCCACGAGACTTTAATTCATCACGCAGCTTCACAACTGTTTTCTGCTGTTGTTGTTGGTAGCTGAGAAATATGTGGGACATTGTAAAGTTCTCTTCTTCTTTATCTGCAGAGAATTGAAAAAGTTGTGTCATAAGCTAGGTCACCGAATCCTTAAATTTCTCTGAAAACCTTCAACACAAATTGAAACTCTGCTCCTAAAATCCCACTCACTTACCGTTCTCTTTTATTTCAAGGCAGTTGCTGCAGACCCCTAATTCCAAACAGAATATCTAAGAATCTGCCTATTCGCCTGTCCTGCATCTTGTTCTGGACCAGAAACTGACCTTGCCTGCATATGGCTTTTGTTTTGACTGAGCGTCTGTGATGAAGATGGTTCCCGCAACCTATAGCTTTAATTAGGCGCTGAAGAAATCTCTAGATTACGATAGCGGTTTTAAATTTAACTCTAAAACAAAATTCTCTCACTATCCATTAATAGTAGGCCCTATCAAACGCTACAAACGTCACGTGTCTCATGCAAAAAACAGAATGTCGAGTGATCAGTGTCGACAAAGCGCAAATAAATCGCTAATTAAGGATTTGCTTCGAATTAGTCAAATTATTATTGAGTTTATTAATGCTATCGAACAGTTGACAGTTTCAGTATGACTGCGAGATAACTTCACGTGAAGACCTACAGATAGAATTTGATGTCTATAAAATCCGGATCTCTTCTCGACAAATATCGACCAAGCTACATGTACCTCGTTGGCTAGTGCTCTTCTGCAGTCTGCCAAATCTGCCTTTCGGATATATAGGCTGGCTTTTCACAGGCGTTCGTTTGCATGCAGGCAATCGTTGTAGTCAAGAGACTTATTCTAAATACAGCCGAATTCCTAAGTTGAGAAGAATATCAGTTGCTGTTCCACTGCTTCTGGCCTATCAAATGATGTCTTAGTCAAAAGAATAAACTTTTAATTACATCAGGTGTCTGATTTGTTTAAAGCTATACTCTTTCTTTTAATCGCAAGTCCTGCTTGTACTTTAAATTATCAGTAACCTCTGAGTAACGCACAAATTACGCTAGTTTCTTGTGTAAGTTCCTAGCAGTCTAGTTGTCAAGACCTTAAACCTCAAGACCAAGACCAAGACTTTGAACCTCAAGACCAAGACTTTGAACCTCGAGACCAAGACCAAGACTTTGAACCTCGAGACCAAGACCAAGACCAAGACTTTGAACCTCAAGACCAAGACCGAGACCAAGACCCAAAAAATCACATTCAGGTCAAGACTTTTGTTCCTTGCAAAACGATTGTCAAGTCGGACTACTCGCTATTTTACTGAAAATGTGAGTCTTTTATTTTATTCAAGCAACTTAACTTTGAATGCAGACTGCATAGAATTCCGAATTCGTATTTACAAAAGTCCTTCATGCAAAATGTTATTTCAAATCCATTTTGTATTTTATAAAAACCAATTCGCTCAGAATTTTCTGACCAAGACGTGCCTTGTGGGGCCTCATAAAAATTCTGCCATGTGAAAAATACTTTCCATAGCTGCTGAAGTCGCTGGCACACACACATTTAAATCCAGTGCTTTTCAAGCACTGGATTTAAATGTACAAATTGTGAGCCTTTTTTTAAATCCTCCCATTGTTTTGTAGACCGTCTGGGTCAGGAAAAGTCTCGGCAGGGCTTCCAGATACAGCATAACTTAGTGGCTTCTGCCGATGGGTTTCCTGACCAACAAAACTTGTATCCGTAAGTAGGTACTTGTCGTAGGCTATGATGCAAATATAGGCTTGATAATTTGTTTAATTCTTGAGTTTTGTTAAATGTCTGTTCATATTGACAGCCGGTCTTGGTCTTGGTCTTGCGAGACGAAGACCAAGACTTTGAACTTCAAGACCAAGACTTCTGGTCTCAAGACCAAGACCAAGACTTTTAAAAACGAACTCGAGTGCACTCGAGACCAAGACCTTGGTCTCGACGACAACAAGTCTGGTTTCTAGGGGTGTACAATGTAGGCTACATCAAGAAGACTGGCCGACGTCTCTAGTTTACAGTTTCAAATTGATATACACCTTTACAGTAATTCCCTGCAATGATAGATTTTGAAGGAGTAGAAGACTGTCGCTAGTCTACTAATTTTATTACCAACAGTGGACTGTGTTATAGATGTAAAATAATGTAAAAGTTTATGCATAAGTAGTTTGTTTTCCAATTTCCTCTTATCTCGGTTAAAACACTCGATGCTAAAATGCAAGTGTAAATGTAGCCTAGGCCTACACGTTTTTCTGTATCAGTCTTGTGACTTCGATCTGCTCGTTCTTCAACGAATTGGACGGGTGAGATCCTTCACCACTGCTGCCCGTGTAAATTGGCGCCACACTATTTGAAACAGCGCGTGTAATGACCGTTCAAGGCCGACGTGTATAAATTTGAAATAACGGCCATCAGTTTGCAAAGCAGCATACTAGTCTACGTGTCACCAGTTGATATGGCGACCACGGAATGATGTCATGGGTATTATGATACGGCTCTATAGAAGTCACTAGATATGGTTTGATTAGCACTTTTTAGAAAAGAGATGAAATCATGACACTGACATCGTCTGTCTTTTCGCCTTCTAATATTTACTCAAGTCAAAAATTTTAAAACACTGTTATTATATTATTCTTATTATAAGAAGATTTATAAAGCGTAATTTAACACAGCAAGTCTCTTTCATTTCATGCTGTTACTACACTCGTCCATGCTCTGATCTGCACTAGGGTAGACTTTGGCAATGCTGTGTACATTGGCCTTTCCTCCTCCAATATGCACAAACTCCAGACTATCCTTAATGCTGCTGCTCGGCTTATAGGTGACATTACTAAGTTTGCCCACATTTCTGCCTTTATCCGTGATTCCCTCCACTGGCTCCCTGCTCAACAGCGAATTCAGTTTAAAACCCTCACTCTCATGCGCAACTGCCTTACTGCCTCTGCTCCGTCTTACCTAATGAATTTTTGCAACCCAGCTTCTTCCTTGCCTGCGAGGGCTTCCTTGCGATCTTCGGCTCGCGGCCTTATGGTTGTCCCTCGCATGCGATCTTCCACGGCACAATCCAGAAGTGTCGCCTATGTTGGCCCCTCTGCTTGGAACTGTCTCCCCTTGTTTCTCCGCCAAGAGCTTCTTGCCCTCTCTCCTCTCCAGTTCCGTAGACGCCTGAAAACTTTCCTTGTAGCCGGTGCCGGCATTGATGCGGGTTGAAAGCGCCGCTGATTTGAGTGGCGCTATATAAGTTTTCGGTTACAATTACAATTACAACTAAATACACCGCATAAGCACTAGTAGCAACTCAGTTTAGTCAGATGACGTGAACAAGTAAATCTTTAATTTCTTTCTGAAGCTTTCACTATAAAGTTCTTGAGCACGGAGTTCGATATTCAGCCAAGGACGTAGCCAGACTTAATTCAAGAGGAAACAACTCCGGGAGACATACAGGTGTAGTTGGGATGCGGATGTATAACCCACGGAAAATTTTTGAAATATAAAAAAGCAAGAGGAGGCATAGAATTGTGTCTAGCATGAACCAGTGTTTAATCTAGACGTCTTTGGGGGAATGTCCCCCAGGATTGATGTTTCCCCCAGAGGCCGGCAATATTATAATGTAGAGACCTTTTGGGGAGGCAAAATCCCCCCAGGATACATGGTGATATATGGTTTTCGCCCCGGAGAGGTGAGAAAGAAACTTATTGAGAGACGAATTCCTAGAAAAAAGGTCATCAACCTTTTTGAAAGAGTAATTCCTATAGGAAAAAAGGTCATCAACTTTTTTTGAAGATGAATGTTGAAAAAGTTTGGATGAAAGTTGGAAAAGTCTGGATGAAAGTTGAAAAAGTCTGAAAAATTGGTTGGTCCCCCAGAAACCTGGTTTCCCCTCCCAGAAGAGGGGCACTAGATTAAACACTGAGTATGAACGCCTGAAAGCTGTGACCTGTGAGGAATTCTGTTAATTGCTCATCCTTCTGTGAATTAAGTTGGTGTTTTTTAAATTTAAGACTGCTTCCGCGGGACCCCTGGCCGACGCCCTCGGAACCCCTGGGTTCCGCGGAATCCCGGTTGAAAACCATTGGATTAGAACGTCAGCCGCACTCTTCCTTGAGTCGAGTGACATCAATGTTCGTAGCTGTATGTTCTGTCGTAGTTCAAAGTAGCATTTCTTGCAAAGGTTAGCCACATGTTCTTTCATTGCGAGCTCTTTGTCGATGATAACTTCTAAGTCAGTCACTTTTGAGGACATCGGAACATTGAAAACTTCAGCTGGAGAAACTCCAGTCGTGGAAAAGTCAAGTAGGCGTCTCGTTCTAATCCGAATGAGTTGCATCTTGTCTACGTTCATCTTTGAGCGATTCCGACTCATCCAATTCACGATGCACTCGACACGCTATACGAAACACTGAACAGCTGATGGAACATCCAGGGCAAGGACACTGAGGTGTTTCTGGGTGACCATTTTGTCCGGAAGGTCATTTGGATGACTTCACTTGATATCATTATAAATTACTTGCATTTTAAATTATATGTAATCTTCAACTTTATTATTTTTATTGTAAAGTTTTATCGCCTTCTTAAATGTGCCACCCTTGAAACATGGCCTGGGTTGTTCCTATTGCAAATCTGCCGCCCATAAAGCCTACAGTCCACTTGTCCAGCACAATCATATAGACTCAGTCACCAGTGCATCAGTTCTCATTGATGCAGTTCACCGAACTCCATTTTCAAGTGGTTGCGTGGCCTTTCGGTCTTGTTGAATTACTTTAATTTACGGTCATCTTAATAGGCTACCGCAGTTCACATAGTAACCTAAAATGGCTCGAAAGAGCAGTCTTTGAATGACAGACCATTTGCACTACCGCATAGTTCACGTGCTTCAGTCAAAGTAATCTTACAAACACATCTGTATCAAGAACTGCATGGCACAGGTATTGATTGCAGGTGTTGCATACGTTGTTGACCTTGAATATTAGGTTTGTGCTTAACACTTTCGCATTTTCAAGTGGTTGCGTGGCTATCCGGTCTTGCTGAATTATTTTAATTTATTGTTTTATTATTTGTTATTAATCTGTTATTTATCGTTAGACTATGAAGCTACAACAATGTAAGAAAATAAACTGTAAATTGAACCCTATTATATCACTCGCCTGAAGACAGAAATACGTTCACCGCGCAAGATGGCACACCTTTAAACTTTGTCACAAGACATGCCTCAGTCAAGGTAATACCGTAATCCTACAAACACACCTGTACCCAGAACTGCATCGTATAGGTATTTGATTGCAGGTATTGCATACGTTGTAGACCTTGAATATTATTAGGTTTATGCGTAACACGTTCGTATGTTGAAGTGTTTGAGTGGTATTTCGGTCTTGCCGAATTACTTTATTTATTATTTTATCATTATTTTGATTGTTTTTCTTTTGTTCTTTTGTTTATTACTTTTGATTAATTTATTTCATGAGACCTTACCGTTACACTATAAAGCTCCAGATATGCAAGAAAATAAGGGGTAAACTGTTCCAGCGATCAGAGTTTAAATGAAGGGTGTTTATATTAACTGGTTCAGGATTTTGAAGATTTCTAAACTTATTTAATAATTCGTCGGGCTCAACAAAAGTATACTATTTGGTTCATCGAAGTATTGAAGTTGAGTCGTGGCCAACTCAGTCTTTTTGCAATCGTTTTCTATGGTAAGTTGATATGGAGTTTCTTCGTCCAAATGTACACCTACTTATCGAGATCATGACATTTCCCCCCGGACAATTGCCCTCCCCCCGACTGATTGCTCTTTAAAGTATATAGGCCATAATGTATATATGTATATGCATGCATGTACATGTATGTATGTGTGTGCGTATGCATGTATGCATGTATCTATATAGGTAGGGCATTTATTTATATAGCGCCTTTAAAGAACCTGTCGATGGAGGTCTTCGCTATTAGTTCACATGCTGCGATATTTCAATAAGAAGAAACGTCTATCCATCTAAAGCGCAAGTTATAACTAAATACACCACATATATTACCGGCTCGGCTTAGTCCGAGACGTAATTTTGAACAGCGATCGAGTCTGGATTATTTGCTATATAGCTTTTAATTTGCAGGTGTGAAGCTGTGACCTTTTATCATTGTATTATTTAGCTACTACATACATTTTTTTTATTACTATGAATAGCATTAGTCTGGATTATTTGTGCTTATCCTACTACGTACATGTTTTGGTTTTGTATTGGCCGGGGGGAGGGAAGTCAGGGGAGAATTGTCCTAAGGGGGAAATGTCCGGGGGAATAATCTCCGGGAATTGTCGGGGGTGGGAAATGTCCCGGGGAAGTGTCCTAGATCACTACCAATCATCTTTATTACATCAAGGTATAACATCCGCGGGTGATGCTCTGACAGGGAAGAGTTGCATTATCGAGATGCTATGTATATGACAGGAAAACTTTTACTTACTTATTTACTTACTTATTTTATAACTTGTATTACCATTTTTTACTTCAATGCTTTACAATCAATGCTTCTAGCTTTGTCCCACTGTGTGTTTGCTAATGTTCTAATAATGACTATACTAATTACTTACTTGAAGACAGAAATACGATGGACCTAAATTAATTGATCGTCGTATGTAGGCCATATCAAAGAATGGTGAAGTGTTTATTTTGCATACAATTGTTAGAGCTCTTTTACGACTCTCTGTCTCTCTCTATTAGTATCATTTATGGCTTCGTTTGAATTAAGAAGCGAAGGTCATTTTCTTGAGCGAAAGAGTTAATAAATTTGGATTCACGTCCATGTGTATATCAGTGAGAGTTAAATCGAGGAGTTGTAAATGCAGTGGCGGATTTACTATTTCCAGAGAAGGCCATGGCATACATGCGGTACATACCAGAGGGGCAAAACTTTGAAATTAAATTATTAAAAAAAGGAAACGGACATTTTAATTTAAATTAAAGCTGCGATCGATAATAAAGATACTTATGATATTAACTTCAAAACTCCAGTCTTGTTGTCAAGGCCTTAAACCTCAAGACCAAGACCAACACCAAGACCTTGAACCTCAAGACCAAGACCAAGACCAAGACTTTGAACCTCGAGACCAAGACCAAGACCAAGACCTTGAACCTCAAGACCAAGACCAAGACCTTGAACCTCAAGACCAAGACCAAGACCAAGACTTTGAACCTCGAGACCAAGACCAAGACCAAGACCTTGAACCTCAAGACCAAGACCACACCAAAAATCGCAATCAGGTCAAGACTTCTAAAAATTGTCAAGTCGGAATATTCGCTATTTTAATGAAAACACGAGTCTTTTATTTTATTCAAGCAAATTAACTTTAAATGCAAACTGCAGAGAAATCCGAATTTGTATTCAAAAGTCCTTCATGCAAACTATTATTCCAAATGCCTTTTGTATTTTATGAAAACCAATTCGCTCAGAATTTTCTGACCAAGACGTGCCTGGTGGGCCTCATAAAAAATCCGCCATGTGAAAAAATACGTTCTACTGGTGCTGAAGTCGCTAACACACACAGTAGCTTTTCAAGCACTAGATGTAAATGTACAGATAGTGAATCCTTTTGAAATCTTCCCATGGTTTATCATACCGTCTGATACAGAATAACTGAAGATTGCTGCTGCCAATGGGTTTTCCTGACCAACAAGACTTTTATCCATCCATCCATAGATATTGGTAGTATGATACAAGCAGGATTGATACAGAATTCTTCAGTTCTGTTAAATGACTGTTAATATTGACAGCCGGTCTTGGCCTTGGTCTTGCGAGACCAAGATCAAGACTTTGAACCTCAAGACCAAGACCAAGACCTTGAACCTCAAGACCAAGACCAAGACTTTTAAAAACGAACTCGAGTGCACTCGAGACCAAGACCTTGGTCTCGAGGACAACAAGACTGCAAAACTCTGGAACATAAATATTGGGGGTGGCAAAAAACTTAGCCTAGGGTCAGCAGAAGATTAAATCTGCCTCTGCCAAATGCTAGTCTGCAGAATAGTGTGTTCAAATTGAATGTTATTGATCTGTTTCAATTTATCCATTGACATCAACGGTCAACCAATAGGCTTTTTTTATCAACAGTGTGAATTCCTACACCCTATATCGAGACGCGCTGTACCTACAAAGACGGTTGTTGTCGTAGACTTATGACAAATGAAGTCAATATACATAAAGCACCTTCCAACGGTTCAGCGAAAGGATGGAATAACTTTTCTTAGCTCACAAATACGACTATGAATACTGGCGGAAGTCATGGATTCTATAATAGATGATTGACTGTGTCCTAAAATTTTCACCGAACCAATGTTTCTGACGTGTCTTCACACATTTTGTGTGATGTGTCTTGAAAAGACTGAAGCGATGAAACCCGGTGAAATAAAGCCTTGCCCGTTTTTGTGGATCAGGTTTTACTGTTCGAAGAGAAGGCTTAGCCGGTCTTCCTACAAGAGTTTAGCAGAAAAAAATTAGCAAATTGCAGAACCAGTTCTAAACATAAAACAGTAGAAGCACTTTTGTGTGACGCTCGCTAGGTTTATAATAGACGTAGGCTTTCTAATTTTTTTGCTGGAGAGACTGCATCAACTGCCAGGAAGATCTGTGTCGTAATTGCGGCAAGGAACACGAGTTGATATGGAATGTCTTTGACCAAATTTAAGCCTATATAATATCAAGCTATAACACCCGCCTTCTAGTCAATCAGGGTTTAGAGGTCACCATTCTACGGAAACTGCCCTCCTGTCCCTTCTCTCGGATATTTATACTGCCATTGACAGGTCTCATTTGACGCTTCCAGCACTCTTTGATGTTTCCTTGGCCTTCGACATGGGTGACCATGAAATCCTACTTCGGCGTCTTGAACTGTCTTGTGGTCTCAGTGGTCTCCCTCTTCTTTGGTTCAAATCTTACCTCTCTGACCGTACTCAAAGGATTGTCCTTGGTGACTCCAGAACTGCCTGGGTTAGGGTTGAGTATGGTGTTCCACAGGGTTATGTCCTTGGCCCCATTCTGTACTTACTCTACACAGCTGACATTCCTACTATATTTACTAAACACCTTACCTCTGGTCACCTCTATGCAGATGACGTTCAGATCTTTGTCCAAGGCTCATCCTCTCAGCAGATCTCCCTTTTTGGATCCATTGATTCCCTGTCACATGATCTCCACTCTTGGATGTCATCAAATCGACTTAACCTTAACTCTTCTAAGACCCAGCTGATCTGGTTTGGCACTAAGCAGCAACTTTCTAAACTTGATATCCCACTTCTGTCGTCAATATACTCTGACTTTTCATTTTCATCCAGTGTTCGGGATTTGGGTGTCACCCTTGATGGTACCCTCTCGTTTTCTGAACACCTCTCCCACCTGACACGTTCCTGTTTCTATCACCTGAGGCGTTTGAGGGCTGTAAGAAGATCAGTTTCCCCTTCAATGTTTACTACTATGGTCCATGCCTTCATTTGCTGCCGCATTGACTATTGCAATTCATTGTTTGCTGGACTCCCTAAAGTGCGTCTTTCATCACTGCAGTCTGTTCTGAATGCGGCTGCCAGGCTCATTGCGCGTTTCCTCGCTTCTCTCATGTAACTACCTTTATGACTGATGCACTTCACTGGCTTCCTGTTGCTTCCCGCATCCAATACAAGATCCTTTTCTTGGTCTCTAGGACTCAACTGGGAAAAGCTCCTAAATACCTCTGTGACCTAATGCGTAAACCTCTACCTGCTCTCTCTTCCCGCCCTCTTCGGTCTGCTGACCGCCTTGATCTGCTTGTCCCTCGCGCAAGGACTCCGATGACTCAGCATCGTGCTTTTGCCATCATTGGCCCTTTCCTATAGAATGACCTTCCCCCTCTCTCCGTAGCAAGATATTGCTTGGGATATCGCCCTCTTCTCTCCGCTGCCTAAAGACCTTTCTTTTCCCTCGGGGCTGACACGCTGGGAGCGCCTCTGAATAGTTTATGCTGTGAGAGGCGCTTTATAAATAATCATATAAGATAAGATAAATTAACGGATCGCTAAGCAAAGACGGTTGTTGTCGTAGATTCGTAGAATATTGGCTCACGATTACGGTCAATGCTTTGTTTCACCGGGTTTCATATCCTCTGTATTTTCCAGACACTTAAACCAAAATGTGTGAACACACGTCCGAACCCTTTGGTTGGTCAAAATAGTTAAACACAGGCAACCATCTAATATAGAATTCATAACTTTGTTGATCAGGTTTAACTGTTCCAAGAGAAGGCTTAGTCGGTCTTCCTACAAGATTTTTTTACAGAAAATACTAACCGATAGCAAGACCAGCTGTAAACATGAAACTTTATAAACAGTTAAACACCTTTATGCAACACCTGCAAGGTAATAATTGACGTAGGCCTGATGATTCTACACAATATTTTCTATTTATACACTAGGTGGCAGCAGGTAAAAGATATTTTTCTCACATTACAATTGCCACATGTTAGTCTGTAGAATATTGTGTTGACATTGTATGCTATTCACCCGTTTCAATTTATCCATTGACATCAACCAATGGGTTTTGTGTATCAACGGGGCGAATTGCTATGTGGTTGATTCAGCTGTCTAATCAAATGGGTTTTTAATAACACAATTTCCTAATCAAACGATTTCCTAATCAAATGGGTTTTTAATAACACTATTTCCTAATCAAACGATTTCCTAATCAAACGGGTTTTTAATAACACTACATGTATTTCCTAATCAAACGCTTTCCTAATCAAACGGCTTTTTAATAACACTATTTCCTAATCAAACGATTTCCTAATCAAACGGCTTTTTAATAACACTACATGTGTTTCCTAATCAAACGCTTTCCTAATCAAACGGCTTTTTAATAACACTATTTCCTAATCAAACAATTTCCTAATCAAACGGCTTTTTAATAACACTATTTCCTAATAAATCAAACGATTTCCTAATGAACTGATTTCACAATGAAACGATTTCCCAATCAAGCAATTTCTTAATCAAACGATATCCTAATTAACTGATTTCCTAATTAACTGATTTCCTAATAATATGATATCCTAATGAACTGATTTCCTAATTACACGTGCATATAATGTGAGATACATAGAGATGACTAATCAATATGGCCTACGGCGGTCATATTGGATTTGGCCATAGCGTCATTGGTGGCAACGTGGCCGACAAGGAACTCGATGATTTTCATGCCTAGGGACTAAGTGGAAGTGAGAAATTTTTCCAACACAATTTTGAAAACTTGTCCTCAGGCCACATACAGGACTATGTGTGCCGTTTCTCGCGTTTCCATCTTCGCTCTGCAGAGAATTGGAAAAGCCTTTTATAAGATTACTTGACGTTTGGTGTGTTTCAACCCTTTTAATGTATAATGTGACGCGAGTAAAATTTAAAATCTAAATCTCGAAATTCTTCAGGGAGTAATGAAATCTGAGTCGCGAAAACCACCATTATCACAGACGCAGTTAAAGCAAAATTGGAATTCAGGGTATGCAGAGGCGTAATTTGTGGGGGTACGAGGGGTAACCGTACCCCACTTTTTGGACTAGGGTACCGTACCTCCCACTTTCTAAACAATGCCAGTCGATATTTTATTATTGTGCTGTGCTGATAGGAAAAATGGATAAATTAATTCTACAGAGAAAAGAGTAAATGACATTATAGATGATAAAATTGCCGTTATGGAGGTAAGCTCATCAGCGTTTCCTATTCAGTTACTGGCAGGGTAATATGTCCAAAATGGTCTCCATGTGAAAAGCGAAAGTGGAAAAGAAATTGGTACCCTGACTCCTTGGATCAAAGTTACGCCTCTGAGGGTAAGTTTCATTCATTATCACCAGGAAACTCTTTAAATGTCTTCTGAAACCATGACTCCAGAGTGAATTTCTACTCTTAAAATCCCACTCTCCTCTCGTTCTGTTTTCTTCCCAGTCGCTGAAATTTAAAACACAATAATTCTTAGAAATCGCCTACTCGCCTGTTCTGCATCTTGTCCTGGAACCGAAATGGACCTGCTTGGCTATCGAGTTATTTGACTAAGCGTCTGTGATCAAAATGGTTCCAGTGATTAAGCTTTCTTTCGGCACTGATTACGATTATGATTTAAAATTTTACCACTAACCGTAAATGTCTCGCTATCCAGTAGGCCTACTATGGTCAAACACGCCATCCGTCACGTTTCAAATCGTTTTGTTCAAAGTACTGCGGAACAAAACGCCTGGTGGTCAATGCTGACAAGACCCAATTGAACTTGTGAATTAACATCAGATCAGCTTAAAACATCCAAACTGCATCTTTTTGTATAATTTTATGCGCAAGTCATTCACTCGAAACTGAAAACACACCTTTTCAAAAATCATATTATTCGGATTCTCTCTGCTTCCATTACCTCCCTCGCCGTAGACCTACTTATTCTAAACACCATGCATCCACCGTAGCCGTCTGAAAGTCTGCCTGCCTGACCCTTGGATCTTGATCTAGAACCGATTTTACTTGACCTGCCTATAGAATTTGTTTTGCCTTAGCGCCTGTGAATAAGCTGCACAATGCTAGTCCACAAGGCCCTAGCTAGGGGGTGTTTTTGGTGTTTAAACACCCCCGAAATTAAATAATGTAAAAATAAAATAATGCATTTACTAACTACAAACCCCTTGGTCGGTTGACTCGGTTGCATGTCGGCTTTCTCAATAACGAGAAAACACCCCCCGAAACAGAAAACACCCCCCGAAACAAAATCCTGGCTACGGCCCTGCTGGTCCATAGAATATTGTGTCAATATGTCCACTGTTGGCCTATATCCGCTTCATACACATTGAAGAAATATGGACTTAACGATTATTAGACAGTGGCACATAACGAGCTCGCTTTAATAACAAAAATAATACTCATAGTGATAAGACGATTTATATAGCGCCGTAGGACAGCCGAGGTCGAAGAAAATGGCGCTGTACACGAGTTACAAAAGTCATTGACAGTCGTATGAAATTTTAAAAAGATATGCCTTCAAGTGTGATTTGAATGACTCTAGAGATGGCGCATTTGTGCCCAGCAGAAATGGCGATGATTGCATTTCGACGGTGATGTATCGAAATGTGACACTTTCGTTATACCTCTACCAAAGAGTTTAACTGAAGCGCTTACCTTTGTTTAAATGTAAACACTTTTCAGATTACTTACCCAATTAAGTAAAAAGTTACCGAATGAAACTAAGACATCGATTTGTTCGGTGCTCATTCGAAGTCTGTCGACTCTAACAATGCAGGCCTATAGGCCTATGCAAGTGAACAGCTAGAATTGCAACGAGCAACCGCACTTGGTTTATCACGTGGAAACTCTGGAAAAGACCTTTTCATGACACGGCACTCGTGAATAAGCTGGTTCCCGGCAGCTTTAAGTAGAGCTTTATAAGTGCAGAGTTTTTTAAATATGATTATGATGTTATGTTCTGGGATCGACTTTATTATTGGAATAAAATATGACTCCCAAAATCTGTGGTGACCAGCAGGAGTAGTCTTGTTTTCGTACATGAACATCTAACTTTAAGTGCTAGGCAACCAATTTCTGGAAGAGGTTGCTTAACAACCTCTTACAGAAATTGGAACAACCTGCAACAAGAGCTGTTTGGTCTGTCTTTACCTCTGTTCCATAAGCGCTTGAAAATCTGTTTGTGTCATCCGGGCATTCTGTCTGGAGTGTCTTTGATGAGTGTCTGTTGGAGAGGCGCTCTATAAATCTGCGATTACAGTTTCAATAAAGAGTCTCTAATCACGAGTCTTGTGTCCCAAAGCCACCAAATCTCCTCCTGTGTGAATGATTCTATTCCATTGCATGTAAAGTCTCCATCCTCTTTCCATCTCGTCTCCGATAGTCCCAGTACATCCAAGTTTGCTATTTTCATCTCCTCTCTAACGTTTGCCAGCTTTCCAGGTCGTTGCATTGTACGGATATTCCATGCCTCATACCGCATATTTTTGGTTCTACTCTTTGCAAGAGTTTCACTGGTTTACGACCAAGAAGGCCCTGCGCCCTTCCTCGCCGGACGTAACTCTCTCCGGTAACCGGGTTGAATATCGTTCACGTCGTTGTTATATTTCTTTATGGGCTTCATCATTCATATACTCGGGATATATAATTATAGAGAGGTGGTCTCCCGTTGCCTTCCTCTCGGTGTTTTTCTCGAGACACCATCTCTCTCGCAACGTTGACGAGTTCCGTCCTCCGTCCTCCAGGTCCTTCTCCTTTGGGTACTTCAATATACCTGTGAGGACTCGGTCGCCCACCACGCACTTTGTTCCAGAACAGAGGTACCACGTGAAGGTGACGTGGTTGGAATTTGGGCAGCAGAGGCTTTTAGAAACGCTTGCTCCCCCATTTCCCCATTTTATGTTACGTTTAGATTAGTCAGATAGTCATGAACACATTGCTTATTAGAGTGGGACAAATAGCGGTTGCCTCAACCAGACAATGATAAATAGAAGCTCCCTCATCTACTGGTTAATGAAATAATTAATTTTCATATTTTGTATCATGTCTAGGGGTCGCAACTTTGAAAAATGTGTGACGTCATATAGTTCATTAGAAATAAATAACAAATTCATTAATCTTATTACAATAGGGTCATAGAAACTCATTAATGTCGACTATAATATATTACACAATCACTTTAATACACAAATTACACATTACACAGTACACTACGATATTGTATTGTATTATATTGTATTTAAAAACTTATAAGTGCCTCTACCAAGTTCCCACCAATCAAAGGCGCTCCCAGTGCGAAAGTTCTCGGGAATAAAGGCAAGTTTAAAGACAACGAAAAGCTGTGGCAGGACCACCGGATAGTACTGCAGCCCGGGCCGAATGAGGAAGCTGATTCCACAATGAAGGGCCAATTGTAACAAAGGAACGAGACTGGGCTATCACCGTTCTCACTGGGGGAACAAATGAGTCAAGTCGATCAGAGGAGCGAAGAGGGCGAAGGAAGTAGGAAGACGTAGTGGGTCACAGAGGTATTTAGGAGCAAGACCCAGGTAAGATCGGCAAATATGGATAAGTACCTTTAGTTGGAACGAGACTGGACCATCACCTTTCTCACTGGGGAACAAGTAAGTCATATATGTACCTTTAGTTGGATGCGGGCAGTAAGAGGAATCCGGTGAAGATGTTCAAACATGAATGTTGAAATATGGGAGAATCGTGAGAGACGGGTGATTTGTCTGGCAGCTGCTTTAAGAACAGATTGTAGAGGGGAGAGATGGACTTTGGGGGGCCAACAAAGAGGGAGTTACAGTAATCAATGCGAGAGCAGATAAAGGCATAGACAATGGGAGTAAAGACTGGAGAGGAGACAGATCTTCGGATAGCCTTGAGACGTCGGAGATGGTAGTAGCACAAGCGGGTGAGATTAGAGATATAGTCAGAAAAAGAAAGGGAGCTATCAAGAATTATACCCAGGTTGCGGTCAGATGCAGAGACCGCATATAAAAAGGAAAGCTTTGAGATAAAAGAGGGTAGTGAACCTTGGCCAGTTGTTGACGACTCAGTGCCAAACTAAATCAATTGGGTCTTTTCTGGGTTTAAATAAAACAGGTTTCAGGACAGCCATGCTTTAAGGTCATGAAAGAGAGCATCAATGCGAGCAATAAGAAATAGCTGAGCATACGGGTGCCAATGCACGTAGACCTGGACGTCATCAGCATAGAGGCAGCCAGTGGTTAAATGTGCTACAAAGATGGAGGTAATATCAGCTGTATAAAGCATGTAAAGGAGTGGGCCAAGTACTGATCCCTGGGGGACACCAAACTTGCCAGTGTGTTCTGGAGTCACCCCAGATTATCGTTTGTGTGCGATCTGTAAGATAGGACCGGAACCAAAGAAGAGATGAGCCCCTGAGACCACTTGAGGACTCGAGACGTTGCAGGAGGATCTCATGGTCAACCATGTCAAAGGCAGCAGAGATGTCAAATAGAGCAAGCAACGAGATCTGGGATCTGTCAAACGCAGTGTAGCTACCAGAGAGGAGAGATAAGAGGACAGTTTAAGTAGAGTTTTTTCAGTCTGAGGCCGAGTTAACGGGCATGACTCACGCCACGGTGTTATCATTCAAATGAAGAAATCAATAGAAACTAAAGCTGATTTCCTGAACTAAGTTAAAACACTTACACTGCAGTACTGTGCCAGATGCTTTTTCATTTATTTTATTACTCATTGTTGTTTGTAGCTTTAACTCTGGGTTCTAAATTTGAAAGTCATGACCATTAAACCGGCTGATGTACCAGCTCTCATTTTACAACATATTGCGTTTTCGGTCTGGTGTTTCAGACAAAGTTGCTAGAAAACGGTTATATATATCACAAATCCATTTTTGGTGCAATATC
This sequence comes from Allolobophora icterica, assembly GCA_963556255.1. Classification (NCBI taxonomy): domain Eukaryota; kingdom Metazoa; phylum Annelida; class Clitellata; order Crassiclitellata; family Lumbricidae; genus Allolobophora; species Allolobophora icterica. The sequence continues at coordinate 7,506,960 of OY744603.1, forward strand.
GACTTTAACATGGACCTTTGATTTGGGTTTGTCCGGGAACTCAACTCCAGATTTTCTCACTTTTTGTCCCACCCTATTGCTTATGTCATGTAGGCTAATATACCTAAAAGGCTCTGTATTCGTTAAACACCAATCCTGGGTCAAAAACTCACACAACGATGAACTAGCCCCAGCTGTCAGAAGGAAGACCATGCAATGGCATGCATCACCATACACCTGAACCTGTACTTCAATTCTTCAGTCAGTGAACTCACACTATATTATGTAAACGGAACGAATATTAATTAGGCATATGGCCTGAAAATATTAAAATTAGGCAAATGTAATCATAGAAATCCTTGATTTAAAAAGTTAGCCATCAACTTAAGATATGTTCATCATTGTCGTCTAGCTATATTGACCACATCGTCTCATATTTTATAGGAGATGCATATCACACGCAAAATGTCATATTATTCATAGCTTATTTCAATATTTCATCATCTTCGCCACAATCTTGGAGAGGTTTCTGTTGTTGCTTTTGCTGCTGTTGCTGGTATTGTCGTTGTGTTACCGTTGCATTTTGCTATTGTTGTTGGTGCTGGTATTGATTATGATGACTTTGTTGTTGTTGCTCTTAAAGCTGATTGGAATCGTTACGAAAACAGCAAACAGTGACAATAAACTAAACTTCTTCTTCTTCTTGTTCTTGTTCTTGTTCTTCTGGTTCTTCTTGTTCTTGTTCTTCTGGTTCTTCTTGTTCTTGTTCTTCTTGTTCTTCTCCTTCTTGTTCGTCTTGTGCTTGGTTCAAGAGACAAGAAAAAAGAGAACAAAAAAGAGATTTTTCTTGTTGCTCTTCTTGTTGTTCTTCTCCTTCTAGTTCGTCTTGTGCTTGGTTCAAGAGACAAGAAAAAAGAGAACAAAAAGGAGATTCTTCATGTTGTTCTTCTTCTTGTTGTTCTTCTTGTTCTTGTTCTTCTCCTTGTTCGTCTTGTGCTTGGTTCAAGAGACAAGAAAAAAGAGAACAAAAAAGAGATTTTTCTTGTTCTTCTTCTTGTTGTTCCTCTCCTTCTTGTTCGTCTTGTGCTTGCTTCAAGAGACAAGAAAAAAGAGAACATAAAGGAGAATCTTCTTGTTGTTCTTCTTCTTGTTGTTCTTCTTGTTGTTGTTCTTCTCCTTGTTCGTCTTGTGCTTGGTTCAAGAGACAAGAAAAAAGAGAACAAAAAAGAGATTTTTCTTGTTGTTCTTCTTGTTGTTCCTCTCCTTCTTGTTCGTCTTGTGCTTGCTTCAAGAGACAAGAAAAAAGAGAACATAAAGGAGATTCTTCTTGTTCTTCTTCTTGTTCTTCTCCTTCTTGTTCGTCTTGTGCTTGGTTCAAGAGACAAGAAAAAAGAGAACAAAAGAGAGATTTTTCTTGTTGTTCTTCTTGTTGTTCTTCTCCTTCTAGTTCGTCTTGTGCTTGGTTCAAGATACAAGAAAACAGAGAACAAAGAAGAGATTCTCCTTGTTGATCTTGTTCTTGTTCTTCTGGTTCTTGTTCTGGTTCTTGTTCTGGTTCTTGTTCTTGTTCTTCTTCTCCTTCCTGTTCTTGTTCTTCTTCTTGCTCTTCTTTTCCTTCTTGTTCTTGCTCCTCTTGTTCTTCTTGTTCTCCTTCTCCCTCTTTTTGTTGTTCCTCTTCTTGTCCTTGTACTTCTTGTTCTTGTTCTTCATTCCCTTCTTCTTGCTCTTCGTTTCCTTCTTGTTCATATTCTTTTTGTCCTAGTTCTTCTTGGTCTTGTTCATGCTCTAGATTTTCTTCTTGTTCTTGTTCTTCGTTAGCACCTTCTTCTAGGGTAACTTCCTTGTCGTCAATACAATCTTCCTCTTTCTTTGCAGTAGCGGTTATTTTTTTTACATTCTTCTTCTTCGCCCCCGTCACCAACTTCTTCTTCGTGACATTCGCCTTCTTCATCACCTTCGCCTCTGTATTCCTCGATCCGACTGCGTTTGGTTCTACGTTAGAAAACAATCACAGACCAGCAAGGAAGTTACTCCAATAACGGAGTCGGATAGCAATGGCAGCAGGGAAGTTACTCTAGAAGCAGAAGATGTTGAAGAACAATGAGAACAAGAACACGAACATCAACAATAGCAAAGGCAAAGTAAGAACAAGAGGACCTAGAACAAGAATAACAGGAAGAACAAGAAGAAAAAGAGCAACAAGGAACATAAGAAGACGAGTAAGAGTAAGAGCAATAACAAGTTAAGTGCATTGTCTCCGTACACAGTTTGTGTAACGATATCAATAATCTTTGACACCAACAACATGAATGTCACCATCACCAACTCAGCACTACAAACAACAGTTAAATGCAACAATAAGAACAAGAGTAAAAACAACTCCACCAACAACAACACCAGCAGCGAGAAAAACAATAATATAACATCTCCATCTCACTACATTTGATGCAAATAGTAGGCCTACCTTAGGGATGATATCACATAACGTTAGGATACGGAGCAAATCTTTATTAAATTAGACGTTTTCGTCTTGGTTAATCGTCTTTGGCAGGGTTAGTTATTCGACGCTTCAGTGCATATTCCCCATCTTAGTCAGTCAACCATGCATATATCGGTTTCAATTCACGCTAGTAGGATATCTCTGCTATGGTAAAATCATGATACATTTTTGGTTCAAATCTCGGTCAATGCTAAATGTTGTGGAAAATTTAGGGTCTACTGATTCATATAATTTCATCAGAAGTGTTGCCAAAAATCAACCGAACGTGTGAATAAGGAAATGGTCTCTCTCACTGGTTTTCCTTGCAGTTAGTTCCATGATGAGTTGCGTGAGCTTCTCACTAAAGTTATTTGAGTCGCTGAAGTCGAAAATCGTCTTATGATCGGAGGCAATCCCAAGCCACCCAGATGGTTTGTAGCCGGCCTCAATGCGAATTGTAATGATTGGCTTGTTCAGCTTCTCCGCAAAGTCGATTTCTGAAATGAGACTCAATATTAGAATGTGTAACAACTCGTAATAAAAATTGTTTCTAACAGGATTACTCTAACCGGGAACGTAAAGAAATTTAAGCAAATACACTATTATTATACACGGTTATACACCATAAATAATTATTAGCTTGTAGTCGTAATTGCATTTTCTTGACTTACATAGCAGCCAGAGCAAGCGAAGTCTGTAGATCCAGATTCTTCACAGGTGTTCAGTCAAAACAAATCGATAGACAGGTAAGATCAAAAGCAGTTCCAAGTCAAGATCCAAAGCGTCAGGCAGGCAGGCAGTCAGACGGCTACGGTGGATGGTAATTGGAGCGGTGAGAGAGGTAGGCTAAGGGAGAGACGAGGAATCAGAATAGGATTTGAATTACTATCGTCGTGCATTTTAAGCTGTGTAGGTTATTCAACGCTACAGGGAACCATGAAGATGTTTGCTACCACAGTTCATTCTAATGCGGTCTGCAATTTAAGATTTTAATAAACGAATATAGATATGTGCATATGGCAGGTGCGAGATAGCTGGGTGCTGATGTAGTCGGCAAAGGTAAGGTTTTCGTCGAAGGTGACTCCAAGATTGCGGACAGAGGAAAAGTAAGGCACGGGAGAGGTGAGATCTGTTGGAGAAAGGTCGGAAGGGCAGGTTTGTTTACTTAATTTTCTCGCGGAGGCCAATGATGAGGAATTCTGTTTTTGAAGTGTTTGAAGAGTTTAGGCATAAAATGCTGGCGGTCACCCAGGCTGATATCTGAGTGATAGGGTTACGTAGATGATTTAGTGCATCTGGATGGGAGTGAGAAAAGAAAGATATGAATAGTTGTGTATCGTCAGCACAGAGGTGATGATCTTTTGTGGATTTGATGTTTGTTTCAACATTTTACAGTGCAAGAACTCGCTTGTGCACATCGCCTCCTATTGTTTGTCTAAACTGTAAACGTAACATAGCCACCATTTTAATTAATATATAGGTGTTATGCTCTAAATGGAGGGTTTCCATCCATTAATAATGGCCTGTCCACAGCAAAACTACGAAAAGCGTTCTCTACCGTTTCAAAATATAATGGCACTTCCATCATTGCAGTTGGCATTTTAGGCAATACATGCTTCATCGCATCATAGGCGTAGCTACATTGAGGCAAGAGGAGGCAGTTGCCTCCTCTTGGTTTTATAAATTAAAAATTTTTCCTCGGGTTATAACCCTGCACCTGGATGTTTCCTCCTCTTGAACGGTGAATCCTGGCCCAGGAGAAGAAATTCAAAAAGAAATCCCCAAAAAGGTCATCAAAGTTTTTGACAGAAATCTCCCAGAAAAAAGGTCATCAAGTTTTTTGTGCAGCAATCTCCAAATAGGCCATGAAATTTTTGTCAAGATTTTTTGCCTCCTCTTGAATTTAAGTCTGGCTACGCTCCTGATGATGATGAAACGAAACGATGAAGAGGAGAAAGATTTATTTAAAGCTGAAATCAATACAAATGGCGCACTTTATTTACAGTGGAAAAAGATATATGATGGAAAGCAAATAGTTTTCTCTTCCTATCTTTGATGAAAGGCGCCTAAGTCTTGACTTCCTGATCCTCGAATGACTTGGATGAGATCAAAAGATTGTGATGATATTGAAACAGGTTATCTTTTATCTTTATCTATCTTACCAGTGCGTCTGATTTAAGGCGAGCGATCGATCGCTCTTCTTGGTCGCTCGCCTAGCAAAGGTACCGGCGAGCGATTTATCGCTCGCCTAGCCGAAGGCTTCTAACCGTCGGTGACAGTCGGTCGTCGCTCGCTGAGTTTGAGTTAGACTCCAAGACGATAGACGAACATAGAGCCAGACCATAATTTTATTTACCTAATTGCGATTAATTTAATTTACTTACTTTCGGCAGCGGTGAATGCGTGCCGTGACCTGTCCTAATTACTGCTGACTAATCACTCCAATTTCGTGCAATATGATTGGCCATAACAACACTACCGACACCTCACGCTGCGTGACATCATCCGTAACATCACCAATTTCCGAAATTATTTTAAACAGCAGTGGTGGCCAAATGAGCAAATCGAATAATAATGTACAGTTGAGCACGTATCTCTCATGGAAATTAGGCGACTCGTTCGAAGCAGGAGCGTAGCCAGACTTCAATTCAAAAGGAGGCAACTACTGCTTGTCAAAAATTTGATGACCTTTTTTGGGAATTTCTTCAACATAAAATTTGATGACCTTTTTGGGAATTTCTTCGCCAAACCTTTGATGACCTTTTTTGGGAGATTTCTTCCGTTCAAGAGGAGGCAACATCCACCTCTAATCGGGTGTACTTGAGGGTGCAGGGCTATAAAGCAAGGAAATTTTTTAAATCTGAAAAACCAAGAGGAGGCAAATGCCTTCTCTTGATTCAATGTAGCTACGCCTATGATCATCATCATCATTATTATTTTTTTAAATATTAATTAATAAGGAAAATAAAGTGTCCGGAATGGCCCTATTCATCTATTTCCCGGCCGGCAAAAGTGCTCCCAATAGCCACTGCGTTAAAACGCTGTATCGTCAGCGAAAGGCGTTGGAATAGGCAAAAGTTGGAAAAGATTATTATTATTATTATTATTATTATTATTATTATTATTATTATTATTATTATTATTATTATTATTATTATTATTATTATTATTATTATTATTATTATTATTATTATTATTATTATTATTATTATTATTATTATAATTATTATTATTATTCCCCCACCCCTCGAGGTACATGTAATCCCTCAGGAGTCTAAAAAATTATGCTAGGAGCTGTTGTTGAATGTCTGAAACATCAGGCCTCGTCCTCCGCAACATTAGTGAAAGTGATAGGAAATGCGATGGCGTTGTAGCACTGGATGCAGATGGAAAATCGTTGAAAGAGAAAAGTGACTTCCCGCGGCTCTCCAGAAACGGACGAGAGACGCTGGCCAAGCTCACGGATGAAACTAACCCCGGCAGAGTTATTATTATTATTATTATTATTATTTTTTTTTATCATCATCATCATCATCATCATCATCATCATCATCATCATCATCATCATCATCATCATCATCATCATCATCATCATCATCATCATCATCATCATCATCATCATCATCATCATCATCATCATCATCATCATCATCATCATCATCATCATCATCATCATCATCTGTATCTGCATCTTCATCATCGTCATAATGACCGAAGCCGTATGAAGGAGGGCGATGCTCCTCGTCTTTGCTATGACATAACGTCGTTAAGCAGAAACTACCAACTGCTGCAGAAAATTAAAAATAATTGCGTCTCTAGCATGGTTCCAGATCAAATTACTAAAGTTATTTCAACCACGCGTTCACCAGTGGACCATTAAATCCTGTTAGTGAACTTTATTTTCAGGCGACGTGCAAAGTCAACACGAAACAAAACAGCATACCGAGCTTTTAAACACATTTTTAGAATTACATTAGTCAATGTCTCACCTGTTTACGATCTTCGTCTCTAGTTGAATGTCTCGCTATCTGTGAATCAAGGCTTTAACACGATTGCGTTCTTAAAAACGACATTCCCCCAATGGTCGGACTTTCTGAACTATGTCTATCTGTCAAGTGAAATCGTATATTTGTGGCTTATACTGACCTTCTGATCTTTGGTTCACGGTGAGCATACAAACTGTTATAAATGGCATAACTTTGGACCAAACATCCTGAAAGTTTAAGCCTGATTTCTTAGGGTATCAGCTTATGGAGTCTGTTACTAAGTCCATTCCCGACAAGTGGTCCCATTTCTTGACCCATTTATTATGTAGCCGTTTAGAGGCAGATTCGTCACAACCGCGTGCTAACGGATCACGGGATAAGAAGGCGATACCGGTAGTAACTGAGATACATTAGTGTATGATATAATTATGCCATTCTTTAATTTGGCTAGAAATCTCAGCCATCGGCTGGCAGATGGGGAGGCACTGTTCCGTCTATTATAAGAAGATTCTGTCCAGTTACTTTTAAAAGGCCACACTGCTACCTAAGTAAGTAAGTAGGTAAGTAAGTAATCTGGTTATGGGCAAAGGTGACTTTGATTTAATACCAGACACTTTAAGTTCCTCTCTATTTTAATATCTAGGCCTACTTCTTCCGCGCATTATTCTAAAGCGTGAAATGCCTGTACCGAAGTAAACAAGGTTAACTGTGGTCGGTGTCCCGTGGCAGAGTCTCTCCCCCTAATAGTCTCCCCGGAGACTTTATTTCGAAACAGATTCTCCCCACGGCGGATCTGTTTCAGAATAACTTCGCCTGCGGCAGCCTATATTCTGAAACAAAGTCTCCGGGGGTTGAGAATATTTCATCCCCCGTTGGGGTAGACTTTATTTCAACGCGAGATTAAGCTTTTACTTACTCATGAAACTAATTTTGAACTGATTCACAAAGTAGGCCTACTACTTATTAACGCAACTTATATCCAATAATACACTAACTAATTTTGAATTCGTTGAGAGCACCTAAACCTATGCCGAGAAAAACTTCAGCTATGACAAATTTCTGGTGGTCTGCGCTTTATACTGAGTACACGCTACCGGTTAGTTTTCCGAAACAAATTAGAGGTGAGAACACGGTATACCGGTTAGTTTCCGAAACAAATTAGAGGTGGGTACAAATATTTTGTGAGGTAAGTATACGGTCGCTAGAGGTGAGTACACGCGGTATACCTTCGTATACCCTCGACTACAGCCCTGGTTCCTACTTGTCTCTAGATATATGCTTGAGGTCCTTCACTGGCTTCCTATGCGCTTACGCATAGAATATAGGATCGCTGCCTTAGCATGGCGATGTTGTCAGAGCTCTGCCCCTGCTTACCTTCGAGAGCTATGCTGCACAGTTTCAGGTGTCCAAGGCCGACGTTCCCTCCGCTCAGCTGGAAAAGGGGTACTTTTAGTTCCATTTGCTCGTTCCACGACTATGCAAAGTCGAGCTTTTTCAGTGGTGGGCCCGGTAGTCTGGAATAGACTTCCCTTAGAGCTCCGCATGTACCCTGGGGTCACCCCTGGCATATTTCTTGCAAAACTTAAAACTGTCTTATATGAACGTGCTGGTGTCGGGAGCGCCTCTGAGTAGTTCCCTTGAAGAGGCGCTATGTAAATCTTCGAATGAATGAATGAATGAATGAATCTGAGCAAGGTTTTACGCAGATGATCAACATAAGGGAAACAACGGAACAAACTAGTCGGAGGTGCCCTCAGCCTATTGCATTTATAAAAACTGTGAATCCTCGTCTTAAAATGATCCAGAGAAAAATTCAGGAGCAAAAATCCCATTAACTATTACTAAGTTAACGTAGAAACTAGAAAGGATTCATTATGAAAACTTTCATTCACTAAAAATGTTAACAATTTAATATTTTAAACAAATAACTACTTTAACTTGTACATTTTTAACAATATTCACGTATGATGATTGCATGGTGTGCCGCAAAATTTTATTGCAAGTTTAGGTGTGTCGTGTGCCAAAAAATGTTAAGAACCTTTGGTCTATGTCGTTAATAAAAAGTACGAACAGCATTGGCCAAAGCACTGATTCTTAATCAATCAATCAAACAATCAATCAATCAATCAATCAATATTCGTTTTTTGCAGAAACTCCCGTCGACACAAACGCGACAGGATTATACAGTCATTAAAAACATAGGCCCAGACAGCAATCGCGATTAAATCAGATCTCAATTTGCTAATAGAGACTAGCTAATAAATGTTTCTTTAAAGCATTTGGGAAATAAAGTTTTTATCATTCTTTCCAGCAATGTGAAATTGTGAGTTCGTACCCCGAGATCATGGGAGATATTTCGGTCACAGGGAAATATATAGGGTGTAATGAATAAGCGTTCATCAGCCTGCCTGGCAAGTTCTGAAGCGCTTAGAATGGATGAGGAAAGTAAGCCAGTTCGGCGCACTTTTCTAAGTAGCTGCTCGATCATTTCCCTGTCTCCTGCCCGGGTATAGCACCACCAGGTAGGGGATGCATACATCAAGGAGGCTACGGTGGTAGCTCTAGCTATATCCTGTAAGACATTAGGCAGAAATCCGAGAGATCGGAGGACTCGGAGGGCGTGGAGCGATGAGGAAGATGTCGATAGAACCTCACCTAAATGAGACCCCATCCCAAGGTCGGAGCAGATGGTGACACCTAGGACTCGCAGGGAAGTAACGCGGATGGCAACCGGAATAACAAGGGGGATGGAAGGGACTGCTTTCTTTCTGGTGAAATGAAAGCAGTCCCTTCACGAGTTTTATGGGGGTTTAGGCGGAGATTATTGCTACTCGCCCAGAAGGTGATATGAGCAAATTATTCTTGTGCGGTATAAATATTAGAGGAGCCTATAAGAAGATATAAGTGTCATCAGCGAATTTATTGATGAAATTAGAAGGATGTTTAGGGTGAGTAATCATAGAGAAGAATGCGTGACCAATAGCAGATCCTTGGATGACATCGGAGTTGATGGTTTTGGTCCACAAGCCACTCCCGGAATTTTGTGATATGACTTCTGTCATAAAAGTATTGGTGAAGCCAGTTATAAATTCATCAGGGATGTCAATCTTAATTAATTTTTTCGAATAGTGTGTAATGACGGACGGTATCAAATGCTCTTGACAATTCAGTCGAAATTACTACAACATATTCATTGGAGAATATTCTTGTGGGCACTTCACTTAGCACTGTCGTCGAGCTAGAGTGTTTATCTCGTATGCCCACCATTTATCTTCTAACTGATAACCAGCTCTGAATCCATGTTAGTACTTGCCCTTTAATCCCACTTGTTCGTAACCTTTTGGCCAGTTTTACATGAGGTATTTTGTCAAATGAATTTGTCAAATAATGATAATTTGGTCAAAAATATTAGCTGCTGCAGCGTTGTTATCTATGTCTCTACTTGAATAACACGCTATCTGTAAATCAAGGCTTTACAAGAAAAGCGTCCTTAGCATAGACCTTTTGCCCCATGGTCTTATTTTCTGAACAGTACTTACTGTACGTGAGCATGCCGTGCCGTATACTGACTTCACATACTTTCGTTGATGCTGACCATACAAATGTCATCGGAATAGATTAGGGGCCGTCCATATATTACGTACGCAAAGAGGGGGGGAGGGGGGTCAGATTTTGGCGATTTTGCGTACGGGTGCGTACGGGGGGGAGGGGGGGTGGCCGAAATGTGTACGTACGCAAAATAAATTTCGAATTATGACGTCCACATTAGCCTATTTATAACTCTGTATTGTCCTATAGTCGTCCGATGGCATTTTATTACATGATATAGGCCTAAAAGCCATGTGAAGTTATTCTGTGCTGTGAACGAGACACCTATTATAATTTGTCTATATTGGCCCTCACTCATCCTTCAATCTGGCCTAAAGTGCAGAGAGACACTTTCTGCGGCTGGTCTTCTCGGGGGGGGGGGGTGTGCGTCAAGCGTACGTACGCAGGGGGGGGGGGTGCGGAAGAAAGTACGCTTGCGTACAGGGGGGGAGGGGGTCCAATTTTCCCGAATTTTTGCGTACGTAATATATGGACGGCCCCTTAGCAGCTTGCTCGTCAAAGAAAGACAGTAATTAATGCGTTATTTGATAAAAAAAGGAATACTATTTAAGAAAACTAGAAATTATTCTGAATTCTTTAGAGACAGCCAAAACATATTAACCCATAAACATCAACATTGCCAGCGAAACTGTTCTTGAGATATTGTAAAAAAAACCAGCTGAACTTCAATGAGGTTCAGTCAAAACAATCTATTTTAACAGGACGCTCTCTAGCAGTCGCGTGCTGCAGTTGGTCTTCGTAGGAGGAGGGACCCAGTTCAAAGTGTGGCCATACCTTATCCACACAGTACACAGGAGATTTGGCCTGTAGGCGCTCACTACGCCTTACCACCGGTGGTTGGCTAATTCAATTCATTTCACCCAGCAGCCCGGGGTTCATTTGCGGAAGTGGATCTACCAAAATTCCAAGAGCGGCGTTCGTGGTCCTCGGATGGAGGACAGTTGTCGCCCTAGCCGACGCACCAGGGTTCATTTTCGACCCACTAGCAGGCTTTATTGACACATCTTCTGCAAGCTCGGGCAATACAAATTCAACAGGACAAGATACCTCTTTTGTCTTCTACTTGTTCTTCCTCTTCTTCTTCTAGGGTCGTAACCTCCCTCACCACATCTGATTCATCACCTCTTTCCCGAACCTCTTCGGCTAACACAGCCATGATTTCGGGGTGCCTACGAAGCATGCTTTGTATCAATCGGGGTTAAGATGAAGTCGAATTCAGAAATTCTTCTTGATTATATAGCTCATTGTTATTCTTTAAAACCAATTAAGTAAAACTAAAGACAATTATCTAGATAGTCAGTCAACTTAAATGTTCACAAATTTCTCAAATAAGTACCAGTTCTTGCATAAAATATGTTTCGGCAATTACTGCCGATTAAATACAAAACCAAGGGAAGGCTGAATTGAGAGCACAAGCTTCTATAGCGCATGACATTGTCATTATTGTCCCATTCCTCAAATTATTTAGTAGGTGTAATCTATGAAGTTTGTATTCACCAGATTAGGCTGGCAGGATAGCTCCGGTTATAGGCCTCCATGCGATATTTTGATTATGACGATGCATATTGTTTTGATATGCTCCTTGTTGTCCTTACCAAATTGTGCATAATTATACTCTATATTTACACGTTTCTGTTTTGGCCGTGTAAAATTCTGACACATATACGGTACAATGTTCTGATTGTGACGTCTGGACACGACTGGCTTGATTGTTGCCTATTTAATGATGCTGAAAGCGTTTACTGAATTGCTCAGGCGTATTTTACGGGCGCACTGACCTTGTTTGTAGCCTAATAAAAAAAATTTAAAAAGGTAAATACCTACCAGATTCGTGAACTGTGATTATGAATACTTACCATAGACACAATCAGAATCTTTGCTGTGTTAATAGTCTGTAATGTGTCTGTGCGACGCTTGATACTTCACCAGTACTGACTGAAAATGGTTATAATAGTTTCTTGAAGATTGCCGACCAAGGTCGAAATTAGTCTGAATGTGATTGCAATGGAAATCGGCGCATAGTGTGGACTGTTCCTCAAGACTTAACCACAGGGCTTTTTTTCAGCCGGAACGAGCCGGAACGGCGTTCCGGCACCTTTTTTCAGCTACTAAAAATATTTCTTTAATTTTAATAATAAAAACAATAATTTTGTTATTTTAATTTAATTTCAGTGTTTTTGAACTGTTTTCAGTGTTCATTCAGACCCCTACCAACACCCAATCCCGTTTTTCTCGTGATTTTAGCCCGCCCATATATGCTACGTTCCGGAACCTATTGTTCCGTTCCGGAACCTTTTTTTCTAGAAAAAAGCACTGCTTAACCATAATATGTATAAAGTGCTAGATGTCACCTAACCTATACTAAAAACTAAAACTGCATTTCTACTAATTCATCCCTATCAATTTGTATTGATGGGCCAAACTGATATATGTGAGGATGTGTGAATGACCTGACGCAGATACGAGCCGCTGCGTGATTTTATGTGAGTTACCTGAAGTGGTAAATAGGATCTACGGACTGGATTGTAGGCGGTACCTGAAATGAAAAAATTTCCTATTTCCAATTCTTGCATCACGAGGGCCCGTCAGCGCTCCCTCACCCTTTGCTCACCCATCTTGTACTTTCTCGGTCTTATACTATATCTCTTTTACGTTAATCCTATTGCTTATTATTTAGTAGTTAACTAGTTAAGTCGACTTTCTGTTATGTCTTTCTGTTACATTTGTGAGAAGCAACTCATAAATTATGTATATGCAACTTACTGTACAGATTGCAAAAATAGTTACCACCTAAACCAGGCATGGGCAACTTCTTTTAACAGAGGGCCGACCAAGAATTTAAGGGCAGCTCAGGGGCCGCATGGCAATCGCGGGCTAATTTTTGCAGATTCATTTGCCCAAGAAAATAAGGCAATGTTAATTTTATTCAAACTAACTATTGCTATATAACCGTTACTGTTAAATTTATGTTAAACTAAATGAAGAATATTTGTATGATGAAAATTTAATTATCCTAATTACCTACAGTCCTACGCTACAATAAAATACTAAATATGTTAAAAGTTTCTTCAGTTTAAAAAATAGATATAAAACTGTTAGTGTACAATGTATCCATATGCTTGGTGTGCTATATTTAATGATTAATGTGAAATCTGACACTTCTTGTCACGACACAATTTATCCAGCATGGTTGATTTAATGTTCGAAGCGGCAATTCAGATTTCATTAGAAAGATTGTCATTAGTTAGTCTGCATCTGCTTCTGTATTTGTTTAATTTCATCTTTGAGAAGAACTGTTCACAAATACGGTGTGCCGACATTTAAACACACGACAGATAATCACGCGACACTTAAACACAGACACTTAAACACACGACAGATAAACACACGGACAGATAATCACACGACAGATAAACACATGGACAGATAATCACACGACAGATAAACACATGGACAGATAATCACACGACAGATAAACACACGGACAGATAATCACACGACAGATAAACACATGGACAGATAATCACACGACAGATAATCACAAGGACAGATAATCACGCGACACTTAAACATATTAACGCAAGAATTCCAAACACAATATATATATATATATATATATATATATATATATATATATATATATATATAGGATATAATGAATAAGCTATTTTTCCAAATCGGTTAAAAACAAATTAATGAATCTTGATAATCTGTAACTCTGATACATTTTACAACGCCAATATATTTCTCCATTCTTATTCTCCCGAACTTTAACATACTCAAAATTTCTGTATATTACTGTTGAACGTCCTTTTGTTGAGACTCCAAATGTAACAGAATCTGTTTGTGTCGCCATATCGTAATAAATAATAAAATTTTATGCGATAAACTGTCCGCAATTTAGAATCTCTACTTGGCAGTGTAACAGGTGAAGTCTCGGCTTCTGTTAAAGATGTTCGTACACTAAAGTCGTAGTCTAAGAAGGACAGGCACGTTGAATGATCAGTCAGGCACTGCACATAGTGGTGCACACACTTTGTTTGCAACAGTTAAAACAATGCATACCTGTGATTATCTGTCCATGTGTCTATCTGTCGTGTGATTATCTGTCCATGTGTTTATCTGTCCCCGTGATTACCTGTCGTGTGTTTAAATGTCGCTGTGTTTAAGTGTCCCTGTGTTTATCTGTCGTGTGTTTAAGTGTCTGTGTTTAAGTGTCGCGTGATTATCTGTCGTGTGTTTAAATGTCATGGAACCCACAAATACAGGTGCTTGGAAACAGTGCAACCATATTCAGGACATGAAATCTAAGTGAAGATGGCTTCCAAAGTTTCGAACCAACCCACTCTGTGGTATTGTTTCAGGCAGAAAGTAATTGTCCTAAACTGTTTAACCTCTTGTGACAGTATTACCTGGTCATGCAACCTTTGTCCATTTGCCCACCTACCCTACCATGGGCGGCGATCTAGGGGGGACGGGGTGACATGTCCCCCCTTTAAGTGTGGGGGGGGGACACTCCATACATTTGTCCCCCCACATTTTGAAGAAACACAAAAAAAGGTGGAGAAATGTAATTGCGCGTGAGGGTTTTCGCAGCGTTTCTGACCAGACGAGGTGAAAATAGAATTTTTGAGCAGAAGTGTCCCCCAAAAAATTATGAGAAAGAAGAAGGAATTGGTAAAACAAAAAAATCAAATTATGAATTAAAAGTTTTAAGACGAAATCCTAACAAGAAAAGGGTTATGAGGTTAGTGAGAGGGGAAGGAAAAGTCGTAAAACGAGGCGAATGACTAAAAAAAGGTCATCAACTTTTTTTCGACATGAAATCGATATTCTGCGGGGAAAATGAAAGTGGGGAAAAGTGAAGAAGTGTGGAAAAAAGGAGAGTGTAAGTAAGAAAAAGTCGTAAAAGTGGTGAAGGACTATAAAAAAAGGTCATCAACTTTTCTCGGAGATGAAAGGAAAATTTTTCGGAGATGAAGTGGCAGAAATTTTTTTTTTGGGGGGACAAGCTTTTCCAAAAAGGTCGTCGACGAGATCGTGGCCGACTTTGTCCCCCCCCACCTCTCAGACAAGATCGCCGCCACTGTACCCTACGCTACCCGTGGGAATGATTACCTAGAAAACTCATCTGATCCTCTACACCACTGTAGGCCTACCCAATCTCCCCCAATAAATTATGACTCATCTGACTTACTATTTCACCCATTCGGGAATGAGGAGATAGTAGACTATCCCCTTCGCAGGGAGGACAGTTTGGACCCAGATCTTAATATTCATTATGAACTTCCGCAGCATTCGTCTCAATATAAGGAACTGGGCCAACTGCCACTTTTTGCAAAATCTAAACTATCATCAACCGTTTGGGTTCGCTCATCTAAATTGCAGAAGCATTATAAATAAGATACCTGACTATATCCAACTATTTCAAAACACAAGGGAACATAGACATTGCGGAAACTTGGCTGGACCAAGACCTTAAGGGACAGGTAAACATCCCGGGTTATAACTTTGCTCATAGGTCCAGAGTGGGGGTACCGAGGGTGGTGTTGGATTCCTCATAAGAACGGACTGTAAACGGTAGTGGTCGCTCAAGTACGCTGAATCTCTTTTATTCACCAACTCGCCATCCTCAAGATGAAGAAACATGTGGAGAGAATGCTTGTTCAGTAGAACTAAATTCCACTTTCTGCCAGCGCAGCTGCAGTCAAACGCCTTTTGCGCTGTGCCGGTGTTGCAGGTAAGGTGTACTCTAGGCAAACAAACTGCACAACGTACTCTATTAGAGTACGCGAAAACTAGCTTCAGCATGTACTCTAGAGTCCACCCTACCCAGGGATCGGTTGGGACCGGAACGCACCGGAACGGCGTTCCGGTTATTTTTTGACGACCGGAACACCGTACCGGTTCTTTCTTTGAAAAACTTCTAACTTCTAGAGCGCCTTTTGTTACTTCCTATCATTTTCTCGCTGCTTATTATGAGCTCACCCAGTGGCGTGGCTAAGATTTAACCATAGGGGTGCGTAATGCGAAGCAGTAGTCTTCAGAGAACCTGTACATAGGTGGGCGTTTAGGGCGACCTCCAGAGGCATGGAATTTTAGACAATCACGGAATCAACTTTCTCGATACTACTTTCTTATTTTAACAGATTCACAGCGCAACATTAAGGTTTAAGTAAAGGCATTAGTAATGTTTCACGAAGTGCAGCAGATTAGGCCCTACTTATGTAGGGCCAACTACTTAAAAAAGCAAACAACAACTGCTATTCAAAATGTGGAAGTTCGTAGTTCTAGGCCACGCATGTGATACTTGTGGAGTAATAGTATTCAGTCAGAAATCGAAATTTGTCTGCATCAGTTAACCTTGCACCAACAGCTAGTCCAAAACCACTCTAATGACCAACGTCTGTTGCTGTGTTCGCCTGAAGGCTGCCGATAAAATAAATGTTTAGGTTCAATTGAAGTCTATAAGAATTGAATGCAGAATGTTGATGTATAATTTCACCCTGAAACTTTATTTCATCTCGCTTTTTAAATCCGACTATAGCTCGCAGTACAAACCTAGGGCATTTCAATTTCTAATGCTGCGACTGCGAGCGGTGTTCTTCTAACACATAAAATCTCAGTTTCCTCGCATAATTTTTATAGTCAGAGCGTCTCATTTGAGGCGGCGAGCAATCGATCGCTCTCCTTGGTCGCTCAAATAGCTCGCTTAGCCGAAAGCGTCGCACAGTCGGCCGTCGCTTGATGAGTTTGAATTAGACTCCAAGACGACAGACGAACCTGGAGCCAGACCATTATTTTATTTAGGCCTACTTAATTTAAATAGTTGTTGCTGCTGCTTGTGTTGTTTTGTTGTTGTTGCTTTTGTTGTTGTTGCTGTTGTTGTTGCTGTTGTTGTTGCTGTTGTTGTTGGTGCTGGTGTTGGTGATGGTGACATTATTGTATTGTATTGTATTTAAACATTTATAAATCGCCTCTAGTAGGGTGAACCGTTCAGAGGCGCTCCCAGTGCGCAAGGCCAAGAGAAAATAAAAAAGTCTTGAGGAAAGCAAAAGAAGACGAGGGGTTCCCTATTAAAATTTGAGAGCGAGTAGAAGGAGACAGTGTATTCCAGAGAAAGGGACCAATTGAGGCAAAAGATCGGGATTGAGCCATACCTGTTCTAGTATGAGGAACTGCAAGATCAAATCTGTTAGAAGAGCGAAGTGGACGATGAGAGGATACAGAAAGAGGCCGGTGAATTACATCAATTAAATATTTGGGGGCAAGACCCCGCTGTGTCTTGGATACCAGAATAAGGATTTCAAACTTAATACGTGCAGAGAGAGGAAGCCAGTGCAGTTGCTCAAACATGAAGGATGAAATGCGTGAGTAGCGTGGCAGACGTGCTATTAATCTCGCAACTGCATTTAGGACTGATTGCAGAGGCATGCGACGGACCTTAGGAAGACCGATTAGAAGCGAATTGCATTAGTCAATTCGGGAGCAATTAAAGCATGGACCAGTGTTGTGAAAACAGAGGATGAGACAGATCGTCGAACAGCCCTGAGACGCCTTAAGTGGAAGTAGGAAACACGTGTGAGATTAGAGATGTGATCTTTGAAGGAGAGAGAGAGAGCTATCAAACGTAACACCCAGGTCACGTAGGGCCTACATTTGATGAAAAGGAGTAGTGTGGACAGATTTCCGAGAGGAGGGCAAAATCAATCTTCAGCAACTGTTGAGGGGAGCCAGACCAAATGAACTGGGTTTTGGAGGCATTACGAGAGAGAGAGAGAGACGATTTGAGGACATCCAGGAATGGAGAGACTTCGATAGAGACTCAATACGCTCAACTAAGTGCAGTTGGGATGAAGAAGACCATGGACAAATGCTTGCACATCATCCGCAAAGAGATGACCAGCAGCTCCAGAGAGTGGGAAAAGAGAAGAAATGTCAGCCGTGTATAGAATAAAGAGTAGAGGACCAAGTACAGAGCCTTGAGGAACGCCCAGCTTAATGTGAATCCATTTTGTTCTAGAGTCACCCGATATAATCATTTGGGTTCGTTCAGACAGATATGATCTAAACCAGCGAAGAGGGAGCCCCTGCAACCCATATGAAGTCTCAAGACGCTGAAGGAGAATATTATGATCTACCATATCAAAGGGTGCAGAAACATCGAAAAGAGCCAAGAGGGTAAGTTCAGCCCTGTCAACACCAGAGTAGATTTCAGAGAGGAGAGAAAGGAGAGCAGTCTCAGTAGAATGATGAGCCCTAAACCCTGACTGATTAGCAGGAAGGAGTCCAGATTGCTCAAGATAAGGTAGGAGCTGAAGAGAGAGTTCAAGAGTCTTGGATAGGAAAGATAGATTGGAGATAGGTCGGTAATTATTGCAGAGATTAGTATCAAGATTAGGCACCCTAAAAATAATGTGAAGACCTTTTTTAGGAATTCGTCTAAGAAAAATTTATGACCTTTTAGCAATTCTCAGAATATTTTATGACCTTTTACGATTTCGTCTCTGAAAAAGTTGATGACCTTTTTTTAGTCATTCGCCCAAAAATTCTTTCAAAACTTCTTTTTTTCTCAGGTTAAGTACACGCTGTATACCCGCGTATACCCTCGTCTAG